>JAEMWC010000121.1:1065000-1120000 GCA_016490735.1 Pachyseris speciosa | reverse complement strand
CGTGCTGTACAAAGATCTGTGATTGCCCAAAGTGTCTGGCAGCTGGGACTGTGGACTCATATATAGGAAAGCTTAGGTCGATCTTCAATAAGTTAGGTCGCACAGGGATGTCCAACCCCTTATCACATCCTACCGTCAAGGAATATCTCAAGTTTGTAAGAGAGGAGCAAGCGCAGCGGCCTTTGCAGCCTCGGCAAGCTGTCCCTTTGTTTTATGATAAATTTGTTCGTTTAATTACCTATCTTCGCGGCCTTATTGCGGGGGACTCTGAGCTTTCTCCTCTCAATAAGTATATCCTAGGCAGAGACGTAACCTTTTTCGTCGTTGATTTTTACACTGGTGATAGGGCCTCCGATTTGGGACGTTTGCAAGCGGATCAAGTTTTTCGCCTTAAGGACAGGGAGGGCTTTCTTCTAAACTTCACATTTGGTAAAACAATTCGCGTTGGTTTTTCGCGCCCCTTTGCTCTGTTGCGTATTCCGAATGTGCCTGTCTGTCCAGTTTTGTGGTTGAATTATTATATTGCGGCTTGTAAAGCGTTAGGTGTCCCTCTTCTCGGCGAGTATCTTTTTAGGTCTACGGTTCATAAGAAGGCGGTATCTCATCGCCCTTTGGTTGGCTCAGCCGTTTCCGCGCGACTTCATAAATACCTTAAAGCCGCTACTATGGACGACGGAGAGACCCCTCACAGTTAGGTTTATCCTATACCCTTAAGGGTTTGGGCTGTACCCCTGATCAGATCGCCCAGTATGTGGGTTGGCGGAGCACAGAGATGGCGCTGCTTTACACGCGCCGCTCTGGCGCCTCTGTTTCTTTGGATTTATTAGAACGGATTACACTTGGTCTAGCTTCTGTCAGTTCTAAAGCTGCTCCGTCCTTCGCTGATCAAAGGAATTTGCCGAAGATTTCTTGCTGAGTTATACCTTTTCGTCTTAAGGAAGGTTTTGCTTCGTTGTTCTAGTGTTATTTTCGTCTCTAGCTCTTGTTAGCTTTTGTTAGTTATTAAATCTTTGGAATTTCGAATCCTTGGAGTATTGGAGTTCTGAGTATTTGAGTAATGGGTGTTTTGAGTATTGCATGTTTGGGGGTTTTTGGATCTGGTGTGTATATAGGAATGCCGGGGTTTGGGCTACAGCGGTCTTCCTCAGGGATGACAAGGAGCGGATCTCTTTCCCATAACTTAGTTTCATGATGTGGTAAGTAATAGACAGTGAGGATATAGTACTATCTTCGCTGTCTACCTCTTACCACAACAATCCGCGGATCTCTTTCCCATAACTTAGTTTCATGATGTGGTAAGTAATAGACAGTGAGGATATAGTACTAGTGAAAACCAGGCTTTTGGAAACAGTTTAGATCACGTGACCTAAGTATTTGACACCACCAGTAAAAAAGCAATGGCCAGCCTTAACTCAAACCTAGGGTTATTGCTGGGATTGCAGAATTAGGGTTAGGGTTAGGGTTTTAGGGTTGGGGTTAGTGTTAGGGGTTAGGGTTCGGGCGTGAACAAGTCACGTGACAAACATTCTCACTGCACTGCAACACCCTAGGGTAGCTACCCATACGTTGTTTTTTTTTTTTATATCAAAAATATTTTGCCCTCAAACAGTAATGTTAAAACTGACCAGCCCATGTACCTGCGCTTAATTTGCGCATTGTTTTGACATAGAACTCTTGAAGAGTTGTCAGTACCAACTATCCCCCAACTCTAAATCCTTATCCTTTGCTTAGATTAAAGGGAGGGTTTCACGGCTGGGCGCACATGCAAACTATAACCTCAAACCATTCGATTCTATTGTTTATAAGACAATCGGAAGCGTGCGGATGACTCTCGCGGTCAATTTGCCTTTGAAAATTTCGCGGTCAGTCGCAAAAACGTGACGATAGAGCAGTTTTCAATTGAGTGTCGAAAGTAATTCTGGTTTTACTTTGGTTTTGCATTGCTTCGCTTTGTGATTGGCCAAGAAAACTCTCGCCACTTTCTCAACCAATGAGAAGCAAAACCAAAACCAATCGTGACTTGCACGCGCGTATTTTTCCGCGCTTTGCGCCCGCTACATGTAATTGCTTCGTCTTCTGATTGGCTCATTGCACTGTTTCGGTCTGTTGTAATTGGCCAGAGTAATTGCTTTGGTTTTGGTTTTACGACACTCAATTGAAAAGCGCTCTAAAGGTGAGATTGCTTATTAGAATTAAGTTTGAATGTTCCGACTCCATGCATAAAGTACATTTTAGTTTTGTTATCAACCACATGTATATCAGTAATCACAAACTGTAATTTTGTGCAAGTAGAATGATAGTGTACGCGTAGTCATACGGCTACAAGTAGGTTAGCAGAATGACTGATGCCCAATTTTCACGGAAGATGTCAACTGATTTACAAAGAAACTGCCGAATTTAATATTGAACATCGAATTTATTCTTCGGCCCGAAGGTTTTATTCCGGAACCCCGGACCGGACGTACAAGTTATGTTCTCGCATCTGATTGGTTTCTAAACAATGGAATTGAGTAGGACACGTCATAGTTAGCACATGCGCCAAACAGTGAAACTATTTTCTAGTTTTTCTGGTACTTAAAGTTATCATTAGTTTGCTCTTCTTGCAATATGAAAATGTCAAATGACTGGCAAATGCAAAATTTGATTAACCCTTAAACGACCAACTACGCATTAAGAGGTAGAAAATACCGCTTTTGCTTTCATGCTTTATTTTTTCACAACGTCATGATAATGTGTGAAGAGCACCAACTCGTGTGCTTTGCAATCGTCACAGCCAACAAACCGACTGCAATTCCCGAATTCCGCTGCATATCACTGTTCGTTTGGCAACGAAGCCCAAAGTGCCAGTCTTTAGGCCAAAGAACAACACCAAAAATTACACTTTCTTGTGGTCAAATTTTTTAAATCGAAAACATTACCCCAAAATCAAAAGCATTCAGTTACAGCAATCCTCAAGGGCAGGCCTTGGCATCTGTCTAGAAATTTTCCTTTCATCCTTTCCGCGGGCCACGCTTTATCCATTTTATTGGAGTCAGTCTCGCGTATCCCAAGTTGCTTTGTTCACGCCCGAAAAGAATAGTCCTTTTCTACCTTTCCACGGTTCTAGACGCCATTGTGACTGGGGGGCAAACACGGCTAATGACATTTTGGCCGACTTTGAACAGCTGTAACGCCGCTACAAAGAGGCTGATTTCCAACATTTGCCACTACTTTTAACAGTTTTATTGATATTATTCATTCAACAGAAAATAAGGCCGTTAAAGAAAGTACGACGTCCGTAAATTCGAATCATAAATTTTCGCAAGTGGCTTCTAATTTCGCGGCAATTTGCATAATTTTGATTGGTAGGGTTTGTATGAAATCTTAAAAATTCGTTTACGGTCGTTGTAGCCTGAATCTGTTCTTTATACTTCACGAAAATAATCACAGTACAAATCTCTTTTAAAAGACATTTCACTGTGTACATCCGCCTCTTTGTAGCGGCGTTACAGCGGTTCAAAGTCGGTCGAAATCCCTTACATTTACTGTAATTTGTCCGTGTTTTGCCCGGTTGCCCCCAGCCAAAATGGCGTCAGAAACTGTGGAAAGGTCTATTCTGGGTGCGAGCAATACAACTCTTTCATTCCCCATTTCAATGTTTTTCATCAGCGCCTGTCGGGCCAGCAACATACGGCATCGATTGAATTTTTTTTACCACCCAAAACAAGTCCTAACAGCCTAGTTTCGAACTGTGCGAGAACAAAAGAACCAAGTCGAGGTTCAGGGGAATAATTTGCATTTTCCTTTGTTTTTGACAAAAGAAAATGAGAAATATTCCCCTGAACCTCGACTCTGCTCTTTTTTCTACCACAATTCGAAACTAGCCTATTGTCTTGTAGGTCCTGGAATCCATCCACAAGACGACGTGAGAGACGACTTCACTCGCGAACCACCATATTTGCTACGAAGCATTTTTGGCGTCTCAAACACCATGAAACCACCTCTCATCTCTGGTTTTTTCAGAGGCTTGTCTTTACCCACATTCCAGCTTAATGATGCCAGCCTGGGGTCTTTTGCAGAGGAAAATGGCTCGAAAAAAACACTTATAAAGCGACAAATCTGACTCGAAGCAGGCTCGTTGACCGATTAACCAAGCAGCAAACCGCCAATGCACACAGTGTCACAAAACCGCAGATGTTTCCATTGCAACTCCTTATGTGGAGAAGATTATTGCTCCAGACTATTATCACCGAAAATTTACTAAAAAAAAAGTGCAGTTAGTTGGTCCCTTGAGGGTTAAGTCGAATTTAATAATTGAATTTAGTTCGGCACAGCAATAGTGCGACGTTTTGAACGGCCCTAAGGAAATAAGCTGCAAGGTAGCACTAATTAACTAAGGTTTAGTATGTAACTCCGTGACAGGATGAATTGTTTTTACTAGCCCATTCCAAAGTAACTTAATTTAACTAATTTTAACTTTCTTTTTAGAGTTTATCTCCAAGGACTTCGTAAGTTGTGAGTGGGCTATAGCTTTCCGTTCGCTAGAACGTTATCTCTCCCACGCACGCTGGATGAACCCCCTGGCCTCCTTGGACAAGATGCTCCACAAGCCACTTCAGACGTTTATTGCACAACAAGTTGGGCTGACTGTGCCAAAGACGGCCATTACAAACAGCCCTGCTGCCGTAGAGAGGCTCTTCGACGAGGCGGATAACGCACGAGTGATTTTCAAAACTTTGAATCGGCTTTACGTGCATCCAGACTCAATGGTTTTCACCACAGAGATCAGCAGAGAGTTTGTATCACAGTCACCTTCCTGTATAACCCAGGCTCCAGGCATCTATCAGGAACTGGTAGAAAGGTCCTCTGATTTACGCATCACTGTTGTTGGCCACGAGATGTTTGTCGTCCGCATTTCCTCGCAAGGTCTTGACGATGAGAAAGATCGCTTGGACTGGAGGCGGTGCCAGGGAAAAGGCGAACTTTACAGTGTAGCTGAGGTAATTATATTTAAAGGGAACCTCCACTCTTAAAACAAATTGGCGCTAAATTGTAGGCAATAATTACTAAATTTCAAATTTTGTTTTAAAACGTGGATATAAGATTTAAGTGTACAAAAAATTTATATCATCATCGCCTATCAGTTTCGCTTGAAATTGGGCGCGGCCATTTTGGATTTGATGACGTCTTATGGTTGCCCTATTGTTTAACACAAATGATTTTCTGCTTCGTTTGCTTCCTGACAAAAGCTGCAACCATCACACGTCATCATATCCAAAATGGCCGCGCACGGGAAATTTGAAAGAACTTCCTGGTAAGCACCTTTTTCATAAGAACCTATTTAGGCTAACTTGGAAAAATCTAGGTTCTGTATTAGCATACACAATGTAGTCTGCAGCGCGCTAAGCTTAATACACATTAGTACTTATAATAGGGAGCTTTAGCAGCGAGGACGCCAACAACAACGCGAAAGCCACAAAACAATAGGTTTCATTACCAGAAACAATCGCTCTGCACGTGCGTTTTACATTTTGGTACATTTCTTTCCCGTCCTCTGCAAAGCAACAACGTGAAATGACCAAATTTTAGGTTTTCTCGAGAACGTGAGCGCCTGACGATAAATTTTTCTTTTTCCTTACGTTAGCGCCGTTTTTAGTAATATAGTCCCTGAATAGTTCGCTAGCATTTTCCAAGGGCACGAAGGGGAATTACCGAGCGGTTTTTTCTTGGGAAGGATGCTCATATGCTGGCTTCCACTGGTCAGTTTTTTTCACTTCTTGCCTGTTATTGACTTTCTTATCGACAACATCTACGTTCGCTTCGGAAAGTCAGTTTTTCGGCAAGTTATTGGTATACCAATGGGCACTAACAGCGCACCTTTGCTAGCTGATCTGTTCCTTCACACCTTTGAGTATGATTTCATGCTTAGAACAATGACACGAGATAAAACCACAGCCGTCCAATTTAGCAACACCTTTCGTTACATTGATGATTTATTCAGCGTCAGCAATGAGAATTTCGGAAATTACATCGCCGCTATTTGCCCGTCGGAGCTGGAACTAAAGGACACTACCTTGACATCAAATGAAGTTTGTTATCTAGACACAAGAATAAGGAATGGTGATAACAACACTCCTTTTCATCTCAGTGTCTACGATAAGAGGGATGACTTCTCATTTCGGATTGGACAGCAACATTCCCGCCAGTCCGGCCTATGGTGTTTTCATATCTCAGTTAGTGAGATATGCTAGACTTTGCACATCGAAATTGGATTTTATTGATAGACTTCACCGACTTTCATCACATCTCCTTCAAAGGCTTCAAATCTACGCTGCTTCGTAAATCGTTGACTAAATTCTTGAAACGCCACGGTGCTATCGTTGAGAAGTATGGTGCTACACTACAGGAGATGAGATTAGCAATCCAGAGATGAGATTATATCCTTTATAATTATGACGCCCAAATCCGAGATCTTTGTTGCTTTCATTCCTTACATTTTAATGCAAGTGTGCGCGCGCAATTTTCCTGAAGTTGTGCGCGTGTTTGCTTTAGTTCACGCGTGCTTAGTTCGTCATTTAACGTACTCCTATTATTTTACGTTGTTTTTCTTGCTAATATGTATTGTCAATAACTGTGCCGTGGGTGGCTCCTCCTAAAATGTTCTGGAGCCGAAACCAATTGCGGAATTGCACACATTTTAGGTATCCTACTGATGAACAGTTATTACATGCAGATATTTTTAGAAGCAACATTTGTTTGCGGTCTGTCACCTTTGAATTGACTGCTAGATTTCAGTTTATTCTTCTCACTGCTCTATTTCTCACAGTCATTGCAAAGTTGAACTTTTAAATGTTTTCCCAACAGGTACCGGAATCGTTTAAAGAGCGCTTACTTGAATTCCACAAGAGAGCAGGCCTAGCTTTTGCAGCTTACGACTGCTTAGAGCGTGGTGATGATATCATATTCCTGGAGGTCAACCCATGCAGGGCGGCCTGGCTCTGGCTTGAGGATTTTTGTAAGCTCAACATTACCGAGACCGTCGCGCGGTACCTCTTGGGCAAAGATGAAATCGCGAATGGTTTCTGATTCAAGAATAGCGTAGTCTTTTTATCTTGAAAGTGTCACCTTTATCATAACTTAAAATGAGCTACCGTATTTCCTTGAATAAGCGCCCACCCCTTCGGCCAAAATAGCAGATCAGTAAGCGCCGAAATTTTAAATAAGCGGCCGAACGCTTATTCGAGGAAATACGGTATCAATCACGTCAATTGGGTGTTTCTGTGTTTTTGTTAAAACTAACTGCAAATAAAATTAAATACAAATCCAATGAAATGTTAAAGAAAATGCAACTTAACTAAAAAAAAAAAAAAAAAAATACAAATGCAGTCAAATGTAAAACAAAAAGCAAAGTACAAATCGAAATCAAACTTGATTCAGATTAATATTGTATGTATTTTTAAAAGAGCATGCAAAACTTAATCTAGATTCGAAGTTAAGTTAAATTCAAATTGAATATATTCTGAAAAGATAATCCAATACAAAGTTAGTGGCAGCGCTCGGCCGTGCGAAAATCTACTTTCGTTTGAAAAATTTGAAAATGAATTATTTTCACGTGGCCGAGCGCTGCCACCGCAAAACTAAACTTTCGGGTAAATAATTCGTTGGCCATTGATTGCATGCTCATCCAACAGGACGAGCTACCTTAAAATTCCGAAAGTAACAATTCCCCCCGAAAGTAGCGGCCCTTTGTATACGACCACTCAACGACAGCAAAATAATACCGTATTGTAGCCGATGTATTGTTTCAATTAGAACGTTTGATCGCAGTATATAATACTATCCTACAAATGAAGTGTTCCCTTTTCGATCGACTTACAATGTAATTAAAGTAATAAACGGAAAACAAGCCACTGGAACATGAAAAATATGACTCCCATATCTTATTTACAGTGAAAATCACTGATGGGCTCGGCCACCCATCGTAATTAACGTTCAATTTTTCAATTTTGCATCAGATAATTAGAACGTGAGAAAATCCTAGCTTTGGACTATAGGGGCGCTTTCCC
Source organism: Pachyseris speciosa (assembly GCA_016490735.1). Lineage (NCBI taxonomy): Eukaryota > Metazoa > Cnidaria > Anthozoa > Scleractinia > Pachyseridae > Pachyseris > Pachyseris speciosa. Next base: position 1,111,955 of record JAEMWC010000121.1, on the reverse strand, counting down.
TTGAACGAAAATCACCGGTACAAATGTTCGGAATTTTCGCTGGTCGAATGGAACGCGTCCCAGAATTCGAGGTCACGTGTATTGACGTGCTTCGTCCGCTATTGTTTTTTTTTTTCGCTTGTCTACGTGAGCTCACGCTCGGTAGGGAGACTAAAACCGACATCTTTCGCGAATGAAACACGAAAATTTCGATAACTCTGGAAATTCCATCAAAGAGGGTTCACTCAAAACGTATTCCTAAATTTTCGAAAACTTTTCCCGGAACTTTGCCCGTTCCATTCAATTTCGTACCGGAAATCTCGAAAATTTTGGTTTAATGGAAACCGCCCCTTTGTATTGTAGCTACGCCGCGTGTAGCCTGTTTGGCAGGTGCCTGTCACGTAACCAAGGCCGTGTAGAAATCAGGGTTGTTTACCATTTACCCCCAAAATCCTGAAATTTCGGTTGGAATGTAAATGGAAGCCTATTTTGGTCTTTTGGGATTTCGGGAAAGCAAGAGAAAATGAGGGACAGAGAGGGAGAGTAGGGACGTTGGCCGGGATATGTGAATTTCACTTAAGTTATTTTTAGGTGCCCTTCAAAACGGAAGTCGGTTTCCCTGGACGTCCGCAACTCTTGAGCACAACGTCATAAGAAGTTATCGGAGCGTGTCAACATGGCATTGTGTAATGGCGGCTGTTGAATACTCAGTATGGCTTTCTCAGCTGGAATTTTTAGCGTCCACATTTCGGAATCAATATTGAAAATAACCGCAATGAAAGTGTTTCGGATACAAATTCCCCAGAAATTGCCGAAAATGTTTCAGATAATTTCATACTGCAAAGTAAAGAGAGAAAGCGAAAGCTTTGTTATCATCAGCCGTCGAGCAAAAACCGTGGCCTAAAAAGATGACACCTCTGCTTCTTTTTACCCGGGTGGAAAAGCAGCGTGAAGAAGTCCTCGAATCGCGGTTAAAGCGTTGAAGAACATGGTTTTCAAGAAACGCAAGCAACAATGCAGGCTGAAGAGCTGTACCGAACATCAAGTATTTCTTGAATAAGCGTTTGATGCAATTCGTAATGTTTTGCAACATACTGTTGACTCATACGCTCTGATACAAAATTCCAACGCATGGAACGCTTCTCCTCTAGCTTGATGGTGAGGTCATCCAGCTCTTTTCTGGTGGGCATATTCGCAGTTTTCTTATCACCATGATTTGTTGCTTTTCCTTTCCTGTCTTCTTTCTTCGATGTCGAAGCAGCGCTGGAATCGGTATTTTCACCCGCTGTGGGACGTGTGGTTTCCCTTTGTTTACAACTAGACTTTCGTTTCCGTTTTTGTTCCTCCGTCGATTTCGCTCCTCTTGTGCCGCCTGGAAATGTCGGGTCTTCCTCATTGTAATCGCTGTCTCTTCCATCGCTTGAAGTGAGATCACAGGGGGCAGAGGAGACCTGTTTAACCGTATGTCTAGTTAAATTCACAGAACAAAGGCATCGTGAATCGATCTTGTTGATTTGAATCAACGTACGTGATCAGACTACAAACATGCGATCGTGTTACGCTGCGGCTGAGATCCTTTGTTTGTAGTTTGATCACGTACGTTGATTCAAATCATCAAGATTGATTCGCGCTGCAATTGTTCGGTGAATTTAACTAGACATACGGTCAAATAGGACTCTGTGCTCCCTGTGGTGAGATCTAAAGAATAACTAAAGAATAGATATCTAAGTCAAATGCTTGTTCGAACAATAAATTTGTTGAATCTATCTCCCACTCCGGGTTTTCGGTCTAAATATGCCATTCCCTTGCTTCTCAAACTCATTTTCGTCAACAAAACGCAATATTTCACGCGGAACGCCGTTTTGAATTTATTGTGATCAAGCGCGCCTGCTGACTTTGCGGACGTCTCGGGAAACAGACTTCCGCTACTGTGACATCTAAAAATAACTTAACTGAAATTCACATATCCCAAGGGCCAAACTAGGCGTCTCCCTCTCTGTCCCTCATTTTCTCTTGGGGAAAGGTAGTCCAAAATTTCCAAACTGAAATGTGCGTTCCATTTGCTCACTTTTTACTAGTTCAAGGCCTTTCAACTTGGATCGCACTGCAAACCCGACCTTTGGGAATGTTCATGGAAATGGAACACGCACATCCCCTGGAAATTTGGGTTTTTGTTGCGTCCAATTTACTGCAACCGTCGGCCAACCGGTTTTTCCGATTAAATGGTAAAAAGCCCAGATGAAAATTTGTCCACTTTGGGTCAACTTAAATAAAATGAGAGATTTAACTTAACGTCAATGGAACGTGTAAAATGTTTCTACTTCCGCCTATTTACATTTGTAATCATAAAAATTACAATTTCCTCGATTGTGATTGGTTTAAAAAACTCCTATTTTACACTAATTCACGTGCCAAGTTGTTATAGGACAGTTTGTTATTGGACACTTTGTTATCGGACAGTTCAATAAGCCAATCACATTCAAAGTAGTATTTTAAATCAACCAATCACATTCAAAGTTGTAGTTTAAATCAACCAATCACAACCTTGGTTACAATCACCATACATTTTGATCGTTGTCAATTTCAGAGCGACATTAAACAATTTACGCTTCCTTTGTCAGCCTTTTAATGCAAAATTTCCTTCCCTTTTATAACTTGGCTCTTCTTCTTTTCTCGGAAATTGTAATTTTTATGATTGATTGGTAATAAGATTTCGTGTCGTCCAATTCGGTCTGTAATCATGCTCGTGATAAACAAATCGGACTCCCGCTGCGTGGTCGTCCGATTTTGTTATCACTCGTATGATTACAGACCGAATTGGACTCCACTCAGTCCTATTACCATTACAAATCACCAAAAGCTAGTTGCGATGTAATACGAACACTACTTTCGTTAGATCACTACCCAGGTCATTACGGAAAGTGGTAGACGAAAACTTGGTTTTATGTAAATTAGCCAGCTTAAAGAGACTCAAAAGCTATACAGTCACAGTCAGGCAAAAGATCACGCGAGTGAGTTAAGAAATCACGTCGCAGCACTGGTAGAGAGCAGCGAAAATTCACACATTTTTGCTTTGCTCGCCAGTCTATCCCTGGCAAAAAAATATAGCAGACTACTCGGCGACAATTATGTTGGAACAAATTATTGGTGCCTAGAGCGATTTTCAAACGAGTGTCTGTCGTAAAACCAAAACAAAAGAAATTACTCGGAACAATCACAACAGATGCAAACAGAGTAAGAAACCGATCGAAGCGATGTAGTTGGCGCCGAGCAAGTCACGACTGGCTTCGGTTTTGCTTCTCATTGGTTGAGAAAGTGGCGCGAGTTTTGCCGGCCAATCACAGAGCGAGGCAATGCTAAACCATAACCAACGAGAATTACTGCGACGATCATTCACATGTTCATTCTTTAATCCGCAGTTCACATCCGAGTTTCAGCCATTCATAGTCAGTTACTTTATCTGTTAAATTAATCGTCTGTATTCCTTGAGTGGAAAGGGTCCAAACTGCTCTCCATTCAGTCCCGTTCTCTTGTCACGAGTCTGCTAGCCACTGAACTTTTCATTCTCTCAGCCATTTTTACTGTTACTTGTAGGTATCTTTGCAGACGCCAAGCGAAGAATACCGTAGGTTATTCTTACCCATGAAGAGACCAATCGCTATTCAGTACTCTATTACACTGACGTCACTGAGACAATCATTGGACCTTTTGGGCTGCAAAAAAAATGTTTTAATAACCATTAGATTTACCTTTAAAAAAGGCATACTCTGCTGCCACACCCTACATAACTCGTCGAAGTCTGGTCTCACATCTAACAGTATACTAATCAGTTTGCTGTCCCACCCTAGACATTATGCTACTTGTAGTAATCTGTTGCCATATTCCTACACTGCTTCTCATACTCTGCTGCCAAACCTTATGCTACACAGCCACAGCTTAATACTACTTGTCATCGAGCACTGCACCAGTATCGCAGAGGTCATGGATTAGACTCCCGTACAAGCCTGAACTTGTTTTCAGGTTTTCTTTTCACTACTGCTTAAGTAGTGCTCATAACTTTGATATCATCTTCATTTCTTGTCATAGTCCGCTGCCAAAGCTTATACTACTTGTCAACTGTTCGTTGGTAAAACATGTTTAGCAACCAACCCCTCTAAATTATTCCCCTCATATTATTGCCTTTTCTGCCTGTTTGCTACGATATGAATTCAGGAGTGCATTGTCCTCCCACATCACCCAATGTTCTTTCAAAACTGAAAAACTTTGCACACTACGAAAGCAGCTTATTTAGAAAGGTTAGTTATACAGTTGCATCGCCTTTTTTTATAAAACATCGTTTCGGTTGTGTTGAGGCAAAAAGAGCAAATGATTATTAAAAAGAACTGACTCTATCGATAAAGCGGCTGACTACCCTTGACTTTTACCCAAAGTACAGTGCTTTTACAAAAATACTTTTCAACTTCTTCGAATGATCAAATGAACATCTTTCAGTATGTTCATTTTTTTTCTTACCGTGACAAGCTAATCGATTCAGTGTCCAAGAGACCACTGTCTTCAAGGCAGTCCGGTTATTACAAAATTCGACTAAGCTGACAGTTTAAAAATCATTTAGGACTGACCGCTATAACAAGCAGTTGCTTACAAACTTAACGGCCAAACGATGGAAAAAAATAATCGTATTTCCCTTGATCACAAATGTACTCAAATGACATGAATACTCGCCTTTTAGGGAATTTCAACTCTTTTAATTCCACTGCATATTTCTTCTCTCGTCTAACACTAGTTTGTTTACAATCCCATGTGCTTTAGTCCGGCAAAAAATGAAATGATAGAAAAAAACACAATCGTTCGCACGGTGCGAACGCTTTCCTGGCATCGTGTTCTATTTCATTCAAAAGACCGACAAGAGCCCGCGAAAAGTTCTCGAGCGGTGATGCGCAGGAAGCTGCGCAGAACGTTTTTCCGCTCTGAAGGTGTTACACTCTTTACTAGTCGCACTGTACTACTTTCCGTAGTCTGTTACCACAGCCTATACTTCTAATCCCAGTCTACTGCCAACTCCTGTACTACTTCACCATGAATAGCCATATGTGTCTCATACTCGGTTACCACTTCTCATAATCTGTTGTCACTCCCTCCACCGCTCATCATAGTCTGTCATTGCACTCTGTATCACCTCTTAGAGCAGTTTTCAATTGAGTGTCGAAAGTGATTCTCCTTTTGCTTTGGTTTTGCATTGCTTGGCTCTGTGATTGGCCAAGAAAACTCGCACCACTTTCTCAACCAATGAGAAGCAACACCAAAACCAATCGTGACTTGCACGCGCGTATTTTCCCGCGCTTTGTGCCGGCAACATGCAATTGCTTCGTATTCTGATTGGCTCATTGCATTGCGTACTTCTGTTGTGATTGGCTGGAGTAATTGGTTTTACGACACTCGATTGAAAAGCGCTCTGGTCTGTTCTTACTCTGTATTCCTCGAGGAGAGACTAACATCGCTTAGAATGTTTCCAATATGCTATACACCCCATTACCTTATTTCTGTTGTTTGTTCCTTTGGCTTCTCCGTGATTGCCTTGGCCTTTTTGGCTTCAAAAAGTCTGATTTGCACTTGGAGCTCTACACAGACTTCTCTCTCATCATGAATACTACGACACAGTTGAGTATTCTTGAGCTGTAAAGAAATCACCGCAACATCAATGTGACTCGCTTCTTAACCCTAATACTCCCAACCTAAACCTCGAATCAATTTATTAATGCTAAGTCTTACATAAATCAAATGAAGAATGATCCTCGCAGTTGTGAACGCAGGACTTCAACGGGGCTTGAATCGTGACCTCGCGACCTCGCGATACATCATTCACACTCTTACATTAATGTCAACACTTCCCTCTTGTTAAATGTTGAACACATGCAAACATCCAGTTTACCCTTTACCCGTTAAAACGTTTGATCACCTGGCTTGAAAGTAACTTCAAAGCTTCCCTGCTAGCAGTTTTTATTTTTTAGCCACCAGAGACCTCTGCTAGCAGGGAACTTCAAAGCGCATTTTGCTACATCCTGTAAACTTTGTGACAAGGCAGCCTAATGTCTTAAGACCTACACGTTTACCCTCCCTACTTTCCTTTTATTATTTTGAGGCAACAGTTTGTTTTATTTATTTATTTATTTTTTGTATTTGTATACTGCACCTACAGCCGTATGACGGCTGGTTTGCTTGAGCAACAGAGCGAGGAAATGTTGTTAGGCCATCGCCCAGCCTGGATCCAACCCACTCAAAACCCCAATAAGCAACCACGTGACACAAAATCCTAGCTCTCCCGGAAACTTGTTGCTCCTGAGAAAGTCCAGTACGTTAACTGTTGTGTTTTCTTTGAACAGCGAGCTCTCACAATTTCACGCAAAAAGGAGTCGAGGAGTAGCTTTTAACACTTATAGCCATCTTAACCCTATTTGCCAGCGATTTATTTTTAATTCCAGACGCACTGTACCCCCCTCCCCCGCCAACCCCCATCGTGACTTCCAAGACCATTTACAGTAAAAACCCGAATATAAGAACCCTGAATTTAAGAACCTGTTAGCCTAAATTTTCAATTCAGATCCCCTTTATATAAGAACCTGTTGAGGCTAGAATTTGAAAGCAGGTTCTTATTTTATCAAATAGAATAAATAGTTACATTCAGTGTAGCTTTAAAATTCATACAGAGTTTGTAAGTGCATGTGCTGTCATTTTGGAGATAATTTGTGCATAATTTATATAAATGATATACCACAGCTACCGAAAATGAGTCGCTTTTCTATTAAGAGAATAAGAACCTGCTAAACCTGATCACCTGGTATTAGCAACATTTACATATAAAAGAGCCTGTTTAGGCTAACTTAGAAAAATCTAGGTTCTTGTACGCGGGTTTTTACTGTATTATAAAAATGACACACGGTCTCCTTCAAGGTCCGCAAAGTGGGGTGTTGGCGCCATGTATCCTGAGAATTACGCTACTGCTTCTTAAAAGCTGCCATCTTGAATTTCTGCAGAACCTCTAAGAACCGTTCAAATTGAAAAGTACTCAAAACTGATAAAAAGCACAGTAACGTGAATACTGCGCAAATGAATTTATTTGCATGAAAAGATAAAAATCTGCGAACATGGGGGTCAAAATGTGTTTCCATGGAAACACACGTCACGCGAATATTCGAACGTCAGACCAAATTGTTGTCGTATAAATATTAAAAGTCAAGATGTTTGGTGCTGCTTCCTTACATATGCACGCTATACATATTTAAAGTCAGTGTGGACATGTTATCCCCGCTCCCCCAACTCCCCGGGCGGAATAGGGTAAGACAAAAGACATAAATTAGATAATTAGATGCTTTACCAGAGGAAAACTACTACAGGTACTAGTTTGATTATCATCCTGGCCCCAGTTGTTCAATGAGCGGATAACTCTATCCAGCTGATAAGTCGCTATCCAGCGGATAAAATGCATCAGTTGCCATACAATTTATCGGCTGGATAGCGACTTATCCGCTGGATAGAGTTATCCGCTCTTTGAACAACTGGGGCCTGGTTCCTGAAATTTTTGCTCTATAGATTGGAAAGCGTTCAACGTTTTCGCGCCTACCTAATGACGTTCAGGGCTTGGAGTAAATCTCTGCTATTACCATAACATTATGCTTATGAACCAAAATGCAGACGGCCAACAGTCTGACCTCTTGTAACCCACCACTTCCCGCAAACCACCAAACAGGCTTGAGATTTTAGCTGGTTCGACTGTGGAGGACAAAAAGCTGAACTTCTAATTTATACACCTCCAATGATAACTTCACCATCTTTCACCGTCCACAGATCATAAATTAATGCACATGCGCCCTTACCTCCAATTCTTCATTTTGCTCAATAAGCTCTTGTAGAACTTTCTCGAGCTCGGCCGCATTTTCCTACAATCTTGGCGTAAAGGAAAATTTCACATTGTAGACGAATATTCCAAGTCCTTGACCACCCTACAGTTCGGATGACAAGGACCAAGATATGTATGAGCAGTGCTGTGGATTTCAACTTTACAGAGTTGACTGTGTGGTTTTCAAGTCACTTGAAGTAACCATGTCATGCGAGCGATCGCTGTCAATGGATGTTACCACAGCATAAAGCAATTCAGTCTAACTGATCTTAATAAACGTAGCCCACGCTGTCAGAGTCAACCAAAACCTTGATAATATATATAAATGAAAGCAAATTACAAATCAAAAGGTGTGACCAAGCTTGGCTTGATTTGAATTAAATTTCTAACTTTTTAGGGAAGTTGCACAAGTTTGTCTTTTCTCTTTTACCAGTCAGACCACGATTTAATAATAACAGCGGGTGAATGTTTATCTCGTAACGATGTGCAAGAAAAATGGCAAAAATAAACAGAAACTGAAACTGAAATGTATGTATCAATATTTATATGTCTATTAAAGTCTCAAATCTTTCCAGCCGAGCACAGATGCCCTACTAATTGGTGAGACTAAATCAAATTATATCAAATGTTGGTTTTTGGGGAGAGGGGAAAACCGGAGTACCCGGAGAAAACCTCTCGGAGCAGAGTAGAGAACAAAAAAAACCCAGCCCACTTATGACGCCGAGTCCGGGAATCGAACTCGGGACTCATTGGAGGAAGGACAGCGCTCTCACCACAGCGCCAACCCTACTCCCCTAAATTACAAGATCATGGTTTTACTCAGGAAAGACAACTTCCGCGTTCCAACGGAAAGCGAATTCATGACCTTTCAGATTACCTGTTGGAATGCTCTACCACTGAGCTATGGAGAAGCCGAGTGATGAGCAAAGTCACTTAACTGGGGTTAGGTACCATAGGATCAGTATCGCGCATGGTACGAACTACGGTAACCGACCAGTAAGCACACAAAGTACCCTTTACTCTAGACCTCTTTGCGAAGGGGACACCGGAACACTGTAGAGACAAACTAAAGAAGACAAGAAGTACGGTTCAACATTACTTATTACTTCGAGAGGGTTTCTCTGGGATGAGTCTCACCGTCTTTAAAAGTAATCAGCTTTAAAGAAAAAAGGTTTTTTAACTAGTGTCAAAGGGGCAGTTTTATGGGCATTATACGATATTTTGACCAAAAATTTTCTAAGTCAATTTTCAGTGACCTTTTCATTCACGAACTGCTTCGGGATTACCAGTGAGATAAAATCAAGTAAATGTTACACGAGAAAATGAACCTCAGTAAGTTATTACCAATTTCATCAAAAATGCAAGAGGAGAACTTGAAAACGTCGGCCGACGTTTTTAAGTTGGTACCATTTATATCTTGGCCAAGCGTAACCAAAAACATTTCCCGAGCTAAAACAGCCGTTTCGAAGAAAAGTGGCCATTATTTTTTGTTTGCCATCGGTAAAAAGGTCTCTTCTGTTTTCAAGATTTTAACTAGCAATCCGTGATACTGCCCCTTTAACATCATTATTTTCGCCAAGTTCTGCCACTCCAGCCTTAGCCTCCCACGCAGACGTTTCTGGCTCGTCACGCAATCTCTCCTCCCCAACTGAGGAAAGATTGCGTGACGAGCCAAAAGAACATCTGCGTGGAAGGCTGCTCCAGCCTGAGCCTGTTTCTGCCTGGCCTCATCCAAATCCCCCAGCCTTTTATCTCTTATGTTAAGCAATTTCATCAGCAAACGTAGCTGCGCAGAAACTTGTAAGTGAAAGGAAAGGATACAGCTTCATTATCAGGTGGGTCTGAATCTGAACTTCGCTCTGGATCTCGATCTGCTTCCTTCAGTGCCACAAGAGTCGCTATTTCTTCCTGTTAAACAGTAACATAACGTTATACTTTTTAACTCCGAAGACTTGTTCGCGCCATTACAAAATCCATCATCAGTAACGAAATAAGTTACAAACAGCAATAAAAGAACCGATGACAACCCGAGAGTTACACAGAGAGTTGTGATTAACGTGTTTGAGTGTTTTATTCAAGGAGGGCTTCTTCCAGCGGATGTGAAAACATTCTATTACCATAAGCTGGATGTGTTTTTCTTGTGTTTTTCTTCAGAATTATAAGTTGTTTCTTGCACAGGGTAGTCAAGGGTCTAAACACATTAAAAGAACAATTATCATATAAAAGATGCTGTGACTGATGTAAAATAATTTGATGAGGGAGTCAGGAAAATCCAAGAAAAGCAAACACTAATGAATTCCATGCCTACTGATACACATATAAATGTTGACATATATCATCCAATACGAAACTCCTTGCGACTCCAACATCAACGGACGAAACCTCTAGAGCAACATTGCTCAGCATCGTCTGTTTCAGTTAATTTTTCCAAACTCCCAGATTGTTCACAGATTATCAATGAATGTAACCTGACTAGGGGTCCCCTCAGAAGTTTAGTCACTCTCCCCAACAGATTTTGAATCTAACAACATTTTCAAATTTTAAAATTCCAAGGATTTGGTAATATGGGAAAGAGGGCTCTTGTTTGCTTGCAAAAAAAAAAAACACTACGGATGCAATTATTTTGCTTAGTACTGATCTTATTTAAATTAGCCTGATACCCCCTCCCTTTCCCTTTCTAGCGCGAGTCTCGACAATTTCCAAAGAAAAATAAGGGACTGTGAACAGCCTAACGACCTTCAAGTGAGCTACTGCAAATCTATGTGGACGTCTATAAAATGTGCATTTTATTTGACGGGGATTCTTACATTCAATCTTTCAATTTCTCTCTTTTCCAGTTCTAAACGTTTTCGGAGCTCATTGCCAATAGCAGTCAGTTCCTGGTCAAAATAAAACAGAGAGAAATAAACAAAACAGTAATCTACCGTCAATCCTCTATTAAGCACCCCCTCTCAAATAACCCGCCCCTCCCCTCCCCCACTTCTTTTTTGAGAGACGAAGTCATTAAGCCCCATCTCTTTTAAACTCCTCCCTTCCTTCCCACGTTTGCCTTCACAACCCAATAGACCCTTCCACGATTTCTTCAACTTTTGATATAAGCCACGTAACGAACATCCGTCGGCATTGCTCGAAAGAGCACCTAAACATTAGTCAAATACCCAAGTCTGGGAGTCGTACCTTTTAAAATTGCAGAGTTATAGCTTCGCAAAGTCGGGAAACTTTACAGGGGGGCAAATTTGTGGAGCAATGCACTGTACAAGTAAATCAATGAACCAAAAGAGATTTTCTCTCAGAATGACTCTGATCTTTTCTAACGCCATTGCAAATTACAAATGTTATGGCTGCATCTCCTAAAGCAAAAACCCAAAAACTATATCGTTTAGGTTAGCAAATTGAAGGCAAAGTTATAGGAGAAATAGACGAAAATATCTCTGTTCAGTTCACAGACTCGCGTAACTTTTAATATCAGCCCATTGACTACCACACCTGCCGAAACTGGCCGCCCTTGTACCGCTTGTAACGTCATCAGTTTTAACGCTTGTGGACAACTTTTACATGTTGCATGCGTAGGGGGAAGAGATCTTTCAAACCATACCCGAATAAGCACGATTCCGTCAAACAGCCCGGAGAAAACGCGAAAAAAAAAAGAAGTGACGTTGCCCCAAAAATTTGAATGAAAATCTTGTTCCACTACTTACCTTCACTTCCATCTAATCCTAAGATCCTAAAAGTTTTCCGCAAATCTTTTCCCACCGAAAGGAAGCCCAGAAAATGCCCAAGAGAAAAAGAAAGCGAGGCAAGAAAAGCGAAAGAAAAGGGAGGAGAGAAAGCGATAGGTAGAAGGCGTTGTTTTCTGCGCATGCCCGAACTTGGAAAGCTAAAATTAAGCATCAGGAACAGAAGGGCGCGATGAACTCCACCAGCAAACAGAGATTTGGGCAGTTTTGGCTCTTTTTGGCTGGAATCTGGCCAGAAAACGGCTCGACGAGCTTCAATAGGTGTTTTTCGGCAAGATGCTTGGTAGTTAAAGGGTTAATAAACTGTTACACAGTTAATGGAGTTTACCTTTAGGCATTTCAAGAAACAAGAAATTGAAAGCTGAACGGCCAATGAACATTCCCTAGCGTACACATTTTAGTCAGACTCGTCCCAACTCTTCCTAACGCGCGCGGCGGGAGCAGAGGGTGATGGGAAGCCGTCTCTCTCCCTCTCGTTCCTCCTTCCCATCAAACCCTGCGCGTCATGTGGCAGCGGCTCAACAGAGATGACTTGAAACGAGTCGGCACTTTAGTAATGTTGAGGATATAAACCATGAGATTTTAAATTTTTACCATACCTCTTGTTCCAATAAAAGCTCTGCTTCAGAAGCTTCTAAAAGTGTGATCAGTTCTGCAAGAGAAATGGTGAAATAAATGAAATATAGTCAGGTCTGTTGGCCTAGCTAGCTTTGGAAGCCCGGCTGTGCAAGAAATGTAACTGGTGATAATCAAAAGAGAGTCTCTTACACTGAATGTAACTATTCACTGTTTTTTATAAAATAAGAACTTGCTTTGAAATTCTAGTCTAACCAGGTTCTTATGTAAAGGGGGTCTAAATAAAAAATTTTAGCCTAACAAGTTCTTAAATTCTAGGTTCTTAAACGCGGCTTTTTAATGTATTGTGACTGCTGCTAGTTTCGAAAAAAGTGCTTAATCACGGAGAAGTTGCAAGCGAAAAGATGGTGGATAGCACTTACTCTTCAAATGTACTTATCGATAAGTTCTTTAGTCTCAAAGACAGGAAGATTAGCAAGACCGGGTGTGCTTTTAACAACTACTCTGAATTTATCAACTCACCAATTTAAGGGCAACACCTCTCTAAGGTAGCTGCAATTTGTTCAAGACGCTTTTATTGTCAGCCGAATCCAATTTAACAGTTAATGGGTTATGGTAACACATTTATACACCGCACATATCACATAGTCTCATGCGGTTTACAATTATTCTATGGGGTGAGATTGGATGTCAGTCTGTAACATCAATCCCTCCACCAAAACAAGCCCTCCCTGACAGAGCCCTGATGAAGCCCTATCAAAATGTTTTATAGCAAGGGCAGCATAGCTGGAGTCACAGACAGCAACTGCCAGCGACCCTTGCCTGCTACTGAACTCAAGGTGAAGTCGAAGTGCGAAACAGTTTAAGGGGCAAGCAACTGACTGTAGGTGGCAAACTTGTTTGATGCCTGTTCATTTTGACTGGGCTGCCCGATGGCTAGCATTTAAGTATTTTACAGTACTTAAATTATGAAATACTCTACCATCCTCTTCATCTTTTGCAACAGGAATTTCTTGTTTGATTTTCTGTTCCTGTCCTTGCTTTGTCTCTGCATGTCTTTTGGCATGCCTGAGCTACAACAAATACGACAAAACACCTTGAACCTGTAATACAGACCTAGGTATCGGTATTTTTGCTATTTCTATAGCTACATGGAAAAAATGTTCTTTCCAAGTGGTATTTTTATTAATGGAGTCCACAAAGAAGTGAGGGGGTAACTGTGCATTTTTCGCAGGGAATTATTAAACAACAATAACTCTTTAAAGGTTTGAAGTACGCGACAAAGTAAACCAATTCTTTTTTATCAAATTGACGTTTAACATGAATGTGTGGTTACTTCCAGTTTAGGGGATATCCACACCCAATGATACCTAAAGCTAAATATCTTATATTTGGCTAAGAAATATAAAGAACTTCAATATTATCTCAGTTGAGCCTGTTATAGTCCTAAACAAAGATAAAATATCATTCAGTTCAGAATATACCTTCCTCTTTAGCAGTGTAACCTTTCTTTGAACTTCCCAGAGCATCTCATCTTGGCCTTCATTCTTCGAAACAAAAGAAGAAACATTTGATAGGCGTGGCTTTCAATATTGTAGGTTATGAGCCATATGCAAAATTGACTTTAACACCCAAATCAAACTTGCTGTTTACTAAGTAAAATAGACCTACAACAGATGAGAACACACATAGCAGCATCTACATCAAGGCTACTAACTTGTACTAGCACAGTGGTATCAGTTATAAACCTCAATGATAGCTCTGACAGGTACTAACAAAATACACCATTCCAAAAGCTGGCCCCCAAGAGAAAATTTGCAGTCATCATGTTCAACATTGTACAGGGGTGGGGTTGAAAATTTTTTAAATCCACTTGAATAAATATTTCTCTTGCGCGTTTATTATGATACAGTCTGTGTAAAGTGTAAATGAGCATTTGTCCCAAGACTTTTGTCAAGTTGATTTTCATTACATTTAGCAAATATTTCACATTCACCTATCATATACAGTTGTGTCTGATTAACAATTAAATTTAATAGCATTCAGACACACAGAAGCTGCGGCAGCGGTACCTGCACATTGTCTGTATGCATGTTGAGTTCCTCATGAAGCTGAGAGAGAACTGCTTCCTGTTTGGCCAAAGCAGAAGCTATTGCACTAAGAAGGAAGAAAAAAAAATTTAGAATTAAATTTTCCTTGAATAGAAACAAACACGCCTCTGATGATAGGAATAATACAGTTTACATGTGCATAGCATTAGCAAAGAAGGTGTCAGTGGTTTGGTCACCAAATGAGTTTTGGTGTACACAGCCTGGTCTTTTAATACATCTTTTGTGGATTGTTTTATACTTCAAAGTTACAATCAGCTTGTAGCGGTTAACATGCATGTCTTTCCTCTGAACAATTTTTAATTAACTTAAAGGTCAAGATATTCAGGATGGGTTACATCCTGGAGCAGGGATGGCACAGGAACCTGGGGAGTAGGGATGGTGCAGCGGTGAGAGCACTTGCCTCCCACAAAGTGGCCTGGGTTCGATTCCTGGACTCCACTTCATATGTGGGTTGTTGAGTTTGTTGTTGGTTCTCTTCTCTGCTCCGAGAGGTTTTTCTCTGGGTACTCCGGTTTTCCCCTCTCCTCAAAATCCAACACTTCTAAATTCCAATTTGATTAGTAATGCTCGGACGTTTAATACATGAGCCCCTGGCTCGGGAGATTGGGCAACCCTTCCCATGCTATTAACCTTAAATAAATTGATTTGATTTGATTTGATTTGAACTACAACAAACCATGATTTAATTTCACATCACATAATAAATGATCAGCTCAATGTTGCAGACCTCAGGTCAAGACGAAACACTGTGGGTGCAGTATAATTACAATCTTCAAGTTTCTTTGTGATTGTCAGAGTTACTGATGATGTAATACTTGAAGCCTCCAAATGAACACTCCTATATTGGTAATTTACATGGTGGTGGGGGGGGGGGGGGGGGGGGAGAATCCCCCAAAGAGGAACTAGAAATACTAGAAATAACACACACGCAACATTCATTCATCTTACTCAGGGCTGCTTGGTAAATCCTCATCATCATCCATTCTAATCGACATAGTTAGAGGTCCACTATACCTAATAGAAGCAATATCAATGAACATCATCTAGTCATTGCAACTATTTAATACTTGAAACTGATGTACATGTAACTTTGAAAACTGCCATTATTCATTCAGGAGAAAATGAAAGGTCACAGAATTTAAATGCCCAGACAAATGAGAAATGATTAATATCCAATTTCAGACAATAATAAAACAAATTAGAGCTAAAAATATGCATCTGTTAGGGTAGCAGAAAGCAAATATATACCAAATAAGAGGGGGGGGGGGGGGGGGTGGGGGGTATCCCCAACCCAACCTCACTCCACTTAAAGTGAACCAATGGTGTAAAAACATTAGTACAGCTGTACCTCAAATTGCTCCAAACCTGAGCTTTCACAGATTCCAGAAAAATATGTAAAATCTTTTAAATTGCAAGCATTTTCCAGAAAATTGACTTCAAATTTCGCACTTTTACCCACTGGCGGCCACCATTTTGGAATAGACAAAGATCTATGGGACTGATGATGTTTTACAGCTCCCTGGCTACCCAAATCTTCTTCCACTTTTATTGTTGTTTTGATCTTTTCATTGCACAAATGCAGCCTTTTATCCTGGAGCCACAATATTCTTCTTCTGAAGAGGAACCGGGAAATGACAACAGCAAGGAAAATGAACTTAATATGTATTAAATATGGAAGGAAGCTGTGGACTTAACTCTATGATTGGTGTTTAGAAATGCCCACCAAAATTGCATGTGTGTGCTGTTTGAAATTAAGATTAAAAAATCTCATAAAGATGACCAAAGGAAAGTTTTATCCAACCAAGTGGGTATTTATTGGAAATATATGTTATTCTTAAAGCCCAGCATTTAGGGGATGTTATTAATAACATTTTGACACTGTTTATGTTTTTAGGTCTTTTAATTTCCAGTCAGTGCTGAACTTCTCGAATGTTTTTGTCATTGCTACCAATTCAGCTTATGGTCCCTGAAATAATGATCACTGTGACACAATTCATTGTTGAATGAAATGAACATAAATATTGAAAAAAAAAAAACAATAAGGCCTTAGTTTACTTGAAAACTGAAAAGTTACCTTCAAAATAACTGTTTCAGTCCTATTACACTGTAGTTTACAGGGACACATCGTGCCAATCTAACACACCGCACTGCCATTTTCATCTTTTGGAAATTTATGTAGACAAGTGCATGTTTTTTTTCTTGCTTTTTTATGTAATTCCAGCCATACATGCTACAATTTAGCATGTTTCCGCCAAAAGAAACAGTACAAATTGTTTCAAAAATCACCTGGAACAGGGAGCTGTGAAAAAGTTATTAATCCCATTAGATCATTGGGCATTCCAAGTCCAAGATGGCGGCCACCTGCTGTAAACTCAAAAGGCCAAAAGCGCAAAATTTGAAGTCAATTTTCAGGAAAATGATTGTGATCTATAAGTTTTTACATATTTATCTGGATTCTGTGAGAGATGCAGAGCAATTTGAGGACTGGTATTTATGTTATAACACCACTGGTTCCCTTTAAAGTAACCAACACAAGACATTTAAGCAAGCCGCAGACAGTCCATCTAAAGTTGAATCAGGGCTGTAAAAGGCTGCCTGAGGCTTAGCAAATTCTCAATATTTCCTTCCATGTTCATGGAAAAATGAGTGCAAGGTTCTGTACACTGTATTACTGGGTTAAACTGTATTACCAGTACTGCAAGTTTAAAACATTAAAATAAGTAAATTGATGTGTAAGGAACTCACTTTGTGATCTTTGTATCAGGAAAGAGTTCAGGGACATAATTCAGAAGGACAAACAAAACTCCATGTCCCACATTCATTGTTGGACTTAAGACTATTCCAATGTTTTGTAGATTCATTCTGTTTGAGGAATACTAAAAATAAAATCATATTTAAAGACTGTAGTAACATTAAAAGACATATGAATAAAGGGGGTTAGTTTCTAAAGAAACTGTGGTGCTGCATCTGGGGAAGTGAAACACGAAAATTAGGTTTATCAATGGAGTTGATAATGTAAACTGACCACTGTACAGGGATTTCGAATCCCTGTACAGTGCACATGGCCAATTTACGTTATCAACTCAGTTGATAAACCAAATTTTTGTGTTTAAAGACACATGTTTGACTGTTATAACTTGATGATAATAACACCCGTCGCTGTCTGGATCAGAGTTATTGTGAGTAGGGGCTCTGGTGGGAATTCATCATCATCATCATCACCATTCCTCTCTTGCCAAGTGGTGCACAGGTCCTCCTAAGAGGTTTCTGTGACCAACGGAGGCTCCTGGGGACAGGTGGTCAGCCCATCACCCAGCCTCCACCCAACCCTGAGATGTGTGCGAGGTCAGACCACAACACCAGGAGCTAGCGTCCCTACTCTTTTCCATCAGTGTGTGGGTTCTTTTACGTTCCCTTTCAGTTTTACATGTGGAGGAGACAAGGCGAATGGCTTAACGTCACTGCCCAGTTATGCAATCGTGTGAGCTGAAGCAGACATGTTGAGTACACAGCCAGTACGATCATGTATCAGCAGTCTGGTACTCTAGATACCAACTGAGCCTACCGTGGCAGTTCTGGTGGGATTAGTTACCATTAGTTATTCCAATGGTCTTGTCTTTTTTAAGAAGACTATATTATGCCTGGCTCTGGACAGAATTCTTTACCACACAGTCGGTTTCCTGCCAGCTTGAGTCTGCTTTTATACTAGAAAACCTCAGCCAGCATTTATGTTTCCCAGCATTTCACCAAACATAATGTCAGTACAGATGTTTATTAATTATATGCAAGACTTGAAGATGTGAATGATCTTTGCAGTTATGAATGCGCAGTAGTGAAAATATAAAGCCTGAAAAAATTTCAGGCTTGTATGGGATTCACACCCATGACCTCTGCAATACTGGTGCAGTGCTCTACCAACGAATCGTAATGTCACTATTCTGCTTGTGAGATACGCATGCAAACGTCATGCAACTCAATTATGATGCAGTGCCACAAATTTCTCACAAACCACACTTCTATCGATGGTAACTGCATTTGCATGCATGGCAATGACGGCCAAATCTCAGAGTCGTTCAGTGGTCATTGTGTTGCAAAGCCAAGTATGGATTCTCCGAATATAAGAAAATGATAGATCTCTCCACCCTCCACCTCCATGCTCCGCAAAACGGCGATAATTTTTAGAAGTTCCCTCACATTTGGCCATTATGGGCCACTGTAGGAAGAATATATTGTCTGCATGTTTCGCTGATAATGAGGATACCAAGATGGATTCATATTCCGATGCTGCCTGTTGCTTCCGGTGGTTCATCCATCAATGGAAACAGTTCACTTGCGAAAGATGACAGCAATGGTATCAGATGGCCCCACATCTCATGCAGCAGTTGAGCAAGTTCTACTGTGGCTTCTTCAGACTTAGAGGTGATTACTCGAGGAATAAGAGCACAGAGCTCATAATGTGCCCTCTTTTCATTGCTGAAATGACTTTTGAGTTCTGAACAGATTATGTCAAGGAAAGTTATTGCCACCATTCACCTTTTTTACCTTGCAAGGCTGGTTGGCTTCACAAGGTTTTTGAGACCAACGTATTTCAATCTATATTTTTTGGGACCCACGTCTTTCCGCTTTTTTTTTCTCCATGTATTATCTTTTTTGGTGGGCTGTTCAAAAGGGGGTGGCTAGCCACCCAATCCACCCCCCCCCCTCCCCTGGATCCACTCCTGAAGCCTTACTTATCACCCCACTACCATGGAGAAGGACAAGAGTCTTGGCAGAGCCTTTCTTATCTCCCCAGCACCGCATGGGCTAGATCAGACAAGATTAAGGCAAAGGACATCTCTCAAAAGATGGCAAGACACAAGCAATGCCAAAAGTTTGGGGGAAGTCGCAATGCAGACTTAACCGCACCACAAGGAGTGACCCACCAAACTTTATTGAGACATAACATAGCAACCACTCCTCCAAAGGGAGGGAGGGCGGGTAACAAAACCAAACATAACTTTAAAAGATTGCTTTGTGCAAGCTAGCCAAATAATGACTAAGGAGTGGCATTAGCAAAACTTTATAGTCAGGCAATGTCTCAAAGTATGACCAATTGGCACAGCTGTACCTCAACTTATCATGATTAAGATCAAGCCATGAATAGGGGCCTTGAAAATAGGGACCAGTCTTTGCAAAGCTAAGGAAATATACGATGACAAGCATGCGACAAATTAGTGACGTTCCAGCCATGAAAAGCTGCCTTTTGTTTTTGGCTAAAAGAACAGAGTGCTTTCATTTAATGAATCAGGCTTTCAAGATACTACCGAGCCTAAGACAGGGCAGGCTTTATCAGCCTACCCCCTGGGGCATCATGATGTTATAACAAGAAACTTGGGATTGTTGGGGGGGGGGGGAGGGGGTTCAGTTTATAGTAAATCCCATACAAGCCTGAATTTTTTTCAGGATTTAATTTTAACTACAACTAAGCATTTTTACTACTACTTAAAAAGTAGTGTTCATAACTGCAATGATCATTCACATCTTGATTCTTTAATCCGCAGTTCAAATATATGATTTTCATAATTATATTCATTTTCACATGCAAGATCTTACAAGCATCGCTTCATGAATTTGTTACCATTTGACATAAAAGAGCATATAACAGAGTAAATAAATGCAAAATTGCATCTACAGTTGAATGTTCACTTGCTGGACACCTCCCACAAGTGTTACCATTTGAAATAAGAGGGCATAAATACCGGTGTATGTGAAAAATTGCATCTATAGAAACCACAGACCCAGTGATTCTCTGCTGAAACTCTACACTAAATATTTTATATCCTCCTGTAATCTCTGTCCCTAGGGTGTCCACTGCAGGGGGTTTGATGGTAATGGGCCCTTTGCAGCTTGTCAGTTACGTGGTACAAAGACGCCATGCTGGAGAGCAAGCAACGCACTGGGACATGACAAACAACTGCTTGCTCTCCAACATGGCAGTTTTGTATCATGTGACTGAACAGCTGCAAAGGGCCCATTGTAGGGTACATTAAGTTGAGGAGTAGAGTGTCTTGTGCATCCTACTATGCTGTGTCCACATACTTTGTTCCAGAACTGTACATGTGCACAACATAATTAATTATAACTTCTATGTCGTAAGATATTCACCTTTTCTATGACATGGGACATGTGAGTGAAGAGCCATGCTAGTAATGTTCTGTTGCAAGGCGGCAGTTCAGCAAGAAGTTGTTTGACTTTTTCTACTTGTTCGTTTCTGTCCTGGATACCTGGCAAATAACAAATTAAAATCAATAATCTAAGTTATTATTATGACATTATTTTGTTGTTGGTATAAATTTTATACCAACATTGTACCAACAACAAAATAATATAACTTTCAGCATTAAATTTTGTTGGAAATTCTTGAAAGGAAATTCTAGGTAAATGTGTTTATGCTAGTGTAATGGATATGGTGGTAATGGTAAATAAAATAATGTATTTACATACCACTCATATCACATAGTCTCATGGCGGTTTACAACACTGGCCAGGGGACTTGATCAGACTACTTACAGTGCAGTTTACAATAATTAATGAAGTAACTAATGAGTGCCCCCGTAATTAATGTGAATATCGAGTTAGGACAGACACTAGGGGTGGTCACAGCCAGAGTTTTGTTACATCCCTAGTGGTTCTTTTTATTTATGAAAGTACTGCAAGACGGGACCTACAGTTTATCGTCCTTATCCGAGAAGAAAGTAGAAAGTGTGACCGTTTGTAGATATCATTACAAAGGCAGCAGGCAGTGTAGCTGATCTATTTGTCATGAAAAGATTTCACAGCTTGCTTTAGTGTGTTCAGCCTTTCTTTTCAACAAATTTGTTAACCTCTAATGCATTCCATACTCCCCTCTGAGTGTGCCAACTAAAACAAAATCATATGGTAACCCAAGTGGTGCACTTTTATCAGCTGTGGAAACAATACTGCATGACATTTTTCCAACAGAAAAGTATACATATCGATTTCACACTTCTTTTTCTTAAATATAGTGTCCTGAGCATTGTCTGGCCCAGTGGACCAAGAAGTCAGGGCTTCTGATAGGTCGTGGAAAAAAAGTTCAATTTTGCGGGCAAATTCGCGGAAAATTTGGTCGATATCGTGGAATTTTCACGGGAAAAAAGTCAAAATTTGTGGAAAAATCAGCCTATTTTGCTGGGTTTTTTTGTGGAAAAAGTCAAGAATCACGGAAAAATTGTCCGATTTTGTGGGATTTTAGCGGAAAAAAAATCAAATTTCAAGGGATTTTCAGGGGCAAATTCGAGGGAAAATCGGCCGATTTCACTGGAAATTTCAGGGGCAAACGTAGTGGAGAAACAATCGGTAAAAAACAGCTGATTTTGTTGGAATTTGTTTTTGGCATATTTTGCTAAAATCAATCAATTTTGCATCAATATAACCAGTGTTGTTTAACATGTTTCTAACAGAGATAATTATTTGCTCTTTCAACAACGTGTTCGAGAAATGCACCAATGGCAAGGCTTTCCACATTGTGGCCAGTGCCCAGTTTTTCACGGCAACATTAATTTAAGAATGCCTAGTAGTTAAATTGAGACATTGTTTACTTGTTTGCAGTGACGAAGTGTCAAGATAAATTTGGACGTTTTTGGTGAATAAATAGGTCTAATAGCCAAGATAAGTATCAAATATGTTTTATCGACATGTATTCGGTAATATTTCTGGTGGATTTCATGGAAATTTTTTTTGGGGGGGGGGGGGGAATTTCGCGGGATTTCACAGATTTACCTGAATTTCGTGGGTCCATGACCGGCTTCTGATCTGCCTCTTTTGCCTGTTTCTTTTTTTCCATGTTTTAGTTTAGCCGTTGGCTTTTCAGCACAAAACTTGTTTTTTTTCCCCATAATGAAGTATTGCTCTACATAACAATAAAGCTGAATGCTTAATTTCCCACGAATTTAATTGCTAGTTTTGTCCACCGAATGCTACATGAGATGCTTTGCTTTGTTTGATCGGCCAGTGGCATAAGCATGTTGACATTTTAAAAGCTCTTTAATGATGTGTGAAAACATGGCTTTTCTTTTTGCACAAATTCCTCCTCTTCAAATGAATTAATAGGGTATTATGTGGATTTGTCAGATTTCAATGAAATTTGGCCAGAATATTCCTGAGATATTAGTGCAGTAAGTTTGTTGGGCTTTTATGAAATTCCAATTATACCTTTTCCGTGACATGTTAATTCCTGAAGCGACTACAATAATTTTTCAATGTCCAACTTAGAATCAGCTTCTCATAAACCAATAGGAAGTAAAAAAAACCTGACACACTTGGTTAGCTTATCATCTCTTGATTAATAATTTTATAGCACAGTTTGTTTGGTTTGTATGTGTTAACATGATAAGAGTTTTGGCTTTGAATCTGTCCAAGTGCTTATCTACAGCCCCCTGTATTCTGATCAATAACATATAAAAATGCCAGTATTTTTGTAATCTTCAGTTATTCAGCATTACAGTGATGTATAGTTTTCCATGGTTTCATGGAAAGTAACACGCACATGCAAGATTTCCCAGAAGACACCCGTGAAACCTTTCTGTAACTTAACTTACCAGAGATCTCATTAAACTTTGGCAGTAATGCAGCAGTGAGGATGTTTTCAGGTAATTCTCTAAGGTAAAGTTTCACCAGACTCGCCACAGCCTCTGCTTCAAACTCATGGAGGTCCACTGTCTTGCCTGAAAATGAAAGAACATTGAGTTTAAAAAAATGCTTTACATACAATGTAATATGCAGCCAGTTCTAGGGGATTCAAATGACAACTAGAGACTACAATTAGCCTAAACTCCGGCCTGCAGAAAACAGTATTGTATCCCTAATTTAGCGCTAAACAAAAGAGTAGAGAGAAGTCTGTCTTTCTTACATTGGACGCATTGCACTTAGGTTGTTGTTGAGTCTTTGCAGTGTTTATCCGTAGACCCCTATCAGATCAACATATATCCCTTTAAAATTACAAAATTGCTTTACAGCTCAACCATTGAGAACAATAATAATAACACTTGTAAAAAATATTTATAAAAGAAGAGGAAAAAGAGAAACGGAAAAAAAAAAAGAAAAAAGCCCATGACAGGTGCCACTATTATAAGTCGAACCCCAATTATTTGCATCAGAGGTAGTAACAATGACCTCTAAACCACTCAGGTTCAGCACAGCTAATGCATGAGGTAAAAATAGTGTATTTATTGTCAAAAAGAAAAATACGCACACTTGTTTTCGCTTCAATGAATATTTCTGCTAAGTGTTTGAGAAAGAAAACGCTTATCAAATGATGAAGGATTTTTTTCGCATGAACGTTAATGGAGTCTCGGTGAAATGTAGGCTGGAGAGATAATAATCTGTTTACAAATACGTTATTTGAAACATAAGAAAGAGAGTAAGGTTTCTGAGGTCAGTTTCATGTCACGTAAGTAAAACAAAAATTGCTTATCATTCAAAAACTAATGACCAGAAATTGAGATATTGTGGAAAAATAGCAAATAAACTACATGTCAAAGTCTCAGGGGTGTGTGATGTCCCGTACTTGAGTTATTCAACAAAATGTACCACCACTCAAAATTAGTGTAGTATGGAGTGGCCACGGGGAAACACAGCAGTCTAACATCTGGAGTTAATTTCGATCATTTTAAAAGCTTTCTTCTCACTGTTGAACTTGTAAACATTCGTATGGACACTTGTCTTAACATATTAGTTGTTCAGACTTCAAAGCCACAAGGTGAATCAACGTTTTCCGATACGTGACAACAGGCATCATTCATCGGTTCGTGTCTGTTTCTTTGCAGTGTATATCCATAGACCCCTATCAACTTATATCCCTTGAAAATTGCTTTACAGCTCAACCATTTATAACTTACAATAATTATAACACTTGTAAAAAAAAATTAAAAAGAAGATGAAAAAAAGGAAAGCAAAAAAAAAAAAAAAAAGAAAAGAAAAGAAAAGGTCACAATAGCGGGAATCGAACCCAGAAACATCTGCATGATCACAAGCCGCAATCACAGATGACCGCGAGGCCACAGTGATTCAGCATAGCTAATTTGGTAAAAATAGTTTACTTATTCCAAAATGACCATTAGCAGTTAGCGCTTGCACAGAAACGCCAGAAGTGAGCTTTGTGGATGAAACTCAACGACGACAACAAAGACGAAGAAAAACAGAGCTCATTTTCAGATTCGGGCTGCATTCCTTGCCCGAGTAATGACATGGTCAGTCATGACCATTACATTACTAAATATTCCAAAGCACAAAATTGACAGCCTGCTCATGGTCCATGTAGTGAAATAATTTCTGAGACCTTCCAAGAGGTGGTCTGGTGTGGCTTTGTTGCTCCTTTACGACTCCACCTGTCACTTGTTTCATTAGGGACAAATGTTGCTGTCATACAGAAAACAAAGAGGAATGGAAAGTGAATTGTTGCTGTCCCAAAAGGTCATGCGTTTCCTGCCAATTTCTGTCGGCTGTCGGTGTTTGTCACTTCTCCCTTCTACCCCTTAGCTTGGAAGGCCTCATTTCTACTCCATCCCTGACAGGTGACTCTCTGTATCCCAATATGCCGCCATATGTGGGTTGAGTTTGTTGTTGGTTCTCTTCTCTGCTCCGAGAGGTTTTTCTCCGGGTTCTCCGGTTTTCCCCTCTCCACAAAAACCAACATTTCCAAATTCCAATTTCATCTGCTTGTAAAGTGCATTTGATCATATACACATGGAAAATATGCTATATAAGTTCTAAATTATTATTATTACTATTAACTATTATTATTTCTTTTGTTTGCAAACAAAGCTCACAGTTAGCACCTCTCTACAGAGTACTACTTACACCCTCCTAGAGATGAGATACAGACTTTGGGTTTTATCTCGTGTCCAAGGAAAGATCGCAAGAGGTACAAAACATAAACTTCAAAGTGTATGAAGCTCAACCCACTATCTCAGTAAGTTTACAAAACACAAATTAAAACAGTCACATTATACAGTTGCACCCTGCCATTTCGAAACTGGGTCTGAGGGAAAAACACAATAACAAAATAGTTTTAAATAGCAGGGGTTCAAAATAACCAGATCAGCAATAAATATCAAAATAACAATTAATACTAATTAATATGTAATCAGCATGATGGAATGTATTTTTTAGGACTGGACGAGAACATAAATTATGTACATCTTAGGATGAAGTTCATTACTAACAGTACATGTACAAGATCAAAGTGCAATAAAAAGCCCAAATTTTAGTTTTCCAGCTCTATTATTATTATTATTATTATTATTATTATTATTATTGTTGTTGTTGTTGTTATTATTATTATCAATTATTGATGTGACCAGTCTGACATCATGGTGATGTTTGTTTTTCAAAATAGCCCATAGTAAACAATTGAAAAAACAATAGCCAAGGGCAAATTCAAGGGAAATCAAGGGAAGTTTGAGTTCTAAATAATAGGGAATTCAAAATAACTGAATTCAGACCTATCAATTTTAATTAGTAAACTCATTTTCCTGTAAATATCTTTGTAAAGTTGTGAAAATTTTAATCCAATAGAGATTGTCAAGCGTGTAACAGGCATGTAATAAGGTTTGCTGAATTTGAGAAAAAGTTGGAAGCCTCACATGTTCAAGATATCACAGCATGAAAAACCATTGACGATTCTGTGTTTAGAGCTTTTCGAGGTAAACAAACAAGATCTAATTGCATTATTTTGAATCCTGCTAATTTCAACCCTCAAGGGAAACAATGGTTCAAACTAGTGAAATTACATTCAAGGCCAACAACTTCCAAATTTGCTCCAAAACAATACCACATTCATCGCACTTGCGCAAATTGAATGAGCTAAAATTGAACTCATCGGGTAATGAGAACTGCCATCCAGCGACTGTTCTACGTGAACCTAAGGCTAGAGAAGCCCTTGTTAACCCCAATGACACTTGTCTATCAATTTTTTGTCATACAGTACCTTGATCATAACTTTCTTTTAAGATGTCTACTTTGGACTTTGTTCCAGAAACTCTGTAAATTCCCTCAACTTCAAGACCTGGACAGTGGTAAGAATGAATGAAAATACACATAAGGGTAATTTTTGCTAACATGTATAAGTTCAGTAATTTACAATTATGAAGGGCTTAGACCATTAACTCCCTATGTGTAATTTTAGGTTGTTTTTCAATTTTGCTCGGAAATGAAACAAAAATCAGTGAATAAAAATACCGGGCAATGTCTTTTAATCGGATTGCTTGCAAGTCACATGCAAAAATTGAAAAATGACCTAAAATTACACATAGGCAGTTTACGCTCTCAGCCCTTCATAAGTCTGCCTTATTAACATTCATCAAGCAATGCCCAAGGGTATTCTTTATGCGTAATGTACCTTTTTGACTCATAAACAGCCCAAAAGATGCCCATCCGACTTGGAAATGGTGGACTGTTTTAAATGCAGCGCTTATTACCAGTGTTTTGCTTACTGATAGTGCTCAAGAAGCTTCCTTAGCTGGAAAACAGTGCGCAACATTCTGGGTTGACTTTAAAACAGCACACAGCAGCCTTGATTAACCTTAAACCAGTGCGCATAGATAATTTTTGTCCGACTTGAAAACAGCACTCAAAAGATTTAGGGTTATTGTTAAGTTTAGAGTTAGGGTTAAAATTAGGGCTAGGGTTAGCGTTGGGGTTAGGGCTAGGGTTAGAGTTAGGGTTAGAGCTAGGGTTAGGGTTTGGGTTAGGGTTAGAGCTAGGGTTAGGGTTAGAGCTAGGGTTAGGGTTAGAGCTAGGGTTAGGGTTAGAGCTAGGGTTAGGGTTAGAGCTAGGGGTAGGGTTTGGCCTAGGGCATTGCATATGTTAACGTTAAAGTAAGTGGTGTATTTTGAGTCTCACACAGGTTTCTTGGTTCCTCTGAAATGAAAAGAGCGCACAGGTTTCTTGGTTGATTCTTAATTCTTTCGCGAAGGCTTTGGCTGATATAAGTAAAGTGTTGAAGAGGGTGGTTTGGTTGAAAACGGCATACAGCAGGATCGGACTTGATTCTAATTCATTGCTTAAGAAGGTTGCCGTCGGGAGAGAAATAAAATAAAATATTAAAGACGACTGTTTTTACTTGAAGATAGGTTTTGGCCAATACCAACACCTTCTGTTTGTGAGCAATGCCAAAAATTTGAGTTAACGATGTTCAAGGGCAAAATTAAGAGTTAAAAGAGTGAGCTGTTTCCCGTCGGTTTCCGCCTCAAAACAGAGCTTTGACTGGCGTTTCACGTGCTTTGGTCATTTGAAACGATTTTGAAGGGTCCTTTTCGTCCTCAAATGGAACCAGTGGAATGAAAATAGTATCAAAAATCAACGTAAATGACGACAGTGAAAAAATTGGAACAAAATACTTATTAATAACTATTTTTGTTGGCTTCAAGACGTAAATATTTGCATAAGATGTGAAATTTAACCCCTATTGTCTGATGCGTAACACAACGACTTGTTAAAATATCTCGCATGCAAATACTTTTTTGCTGGTGTTTATCTCGCTTGAAAATATGTTTTGCTGATGTTTACAAGCCTCCATAGAATCAAAATAGCCAAGTTGATCGACCCAAAATGGATTTATATGTTGAAATTCAGCAGCATGTCTACCTGTGTTTACATAACAACTCGATGACTGACCACAAGTAATATTTGCCATGCGCACCAATGCAACTCTTCCCTGGATTGTTTTCAAGATACTCATCGAAAACGGATGGACTTCTTGTCATGCTGATTTCCCTCTCTTGGATGAATTCTCCGTAATGTTTCCGAATTTTGACAAACTGTTTCACGGCTTTGATGGCCCACGAGACAGCGCCCACTTCGGCTGTAATGAATTGTGGGAATGTTATGCCCTCTGCAAGTGAAAGACACTGCAAACATTGGTGAGTTTTTTTGCCCTAAACTCCAAAAACTCCTCTCCTTTTCGGAAATTCTAGCACGGCAACCTTTCAGAAATGGACCAAGACTAGCAAAGCCGAGCCACTTTTTAGACGAGAGATGCTTTCAGAGTTTTTTTTTCTCCCTTGCTCTTAATCTCTACTCCCAAACCAGACAGTCAAATTAATATCTCTCTTCATGGTTTGGCAAGCAGAGAAAACACGACTGGCTTCTTTCGGCAGTGTTAGACTTGTGGGTCTACAGACTTAATGATGTCCTTCGACCACCAAGCGAAGAGCCAAACCGACATAATTCAATTAAACCAAACAAGCTAGTGCGGATTGAGTCGGGAGCTTTGGCAGACACGTTGCGTAAGTATCAACGTTTTAAACGCCAAAACTTTTGGTCTACGTCACACTATGGAACAATCCTTTCTACCTGTCAATCATTTCATGTCCAGTTTCAGTTTTACCATTCAGTTATGAGCATTTGGCGCTTAGTTTTCAAATAAAGAATACCCTTGGGCATTGCCTCATGAATGTTAATAAGGCAGACTTATGAAGGGCTTAGAGGTCGTTTTTCGATTTTGCTCGGAAATGAAACAAAAATCAGTGAATAAAACTACCGGACAATGTTTTTGAATCGAATTGCTTGCAAGTCACATGCAAAAATTTGTTTCATTTCTGAGGAAAATTGAAAAATGACCTAAAATTACACATAGGCAGTTTATGCTCTCAGCCCTTCAATTACTTTTTTTATTAATTTTAAAGACTCAAGAGACAACACTGTAAATAGGTGTAAGAATACTTGACTGTACAGTGTACATGTTGTAGTTCAATTTTATCCTTGGTTCAATTTTTATTCTCCATTATTTTGTACTCATTATCATACATTACCATACACAAGAACAAAAGAAAATAAAAATTGAACCAAGGATAAAATTGAACTACAACATACATACGATTACTTAATTGACACTTTAAATGCTTTGTATAATTATGTTATCTGAGTTCCAAAATAGAAAGGTTTATGCTTTGTATCCATTATCATACATCAGAACAAGGACAACTAGACTTAGGTTTGGACAAGTAAAACCAGAACCTCACTTGTCCATAATTATATTGGACAAGTGAAGTTCAAATTTTTTTTCTTACCCTGCTGCTCCTTTGTCATTACCTTCCCAATAAGCAGCTCTATCCACATAAAACTCTCAGGTTTCTTAGCACCCCTAAGCATCGGTGACAATTGGGCCTTAAAATCCTTCCTGCTCCACTAGTGTTTTCCTTTTCAAACAGAGTTGGACTAAGAGAATGGAGAATAGGAGGAGAAACCAGAAAAATATTGGCCTGTCATATCTTTTATGGTGGAAATCAGACTTACAGGCCAAGCAATTTGTTGTTTATACAGGAAGTGAAAACCGCCTGTTCCCTGCTTAAAAGATGAAGCTAATGTCTACTTTGACCCACACACTGGTTTACTTTTCAAGACTGTCCTACATGTATAAGAAAAAAATTTTGGGAGCCCACTAGAACTCTAAACCTCTGAAATTCCAGGTGCTCAGCATTTAAATTTTGTACAAGACGCAAGTTTTACTTGACGCCCAAAGACAAAGTAAGTCACCAGGGGCCACCAGGCATGTTGGCTAGAGCACAGCCCTGGCAGGTCTGTATCTATACAAGTCATGTTGTGTCCTTAAGCTTCTAATTTAAAAGCATAGATGTCATAAGATACATATAAATTTATACAATTATAGTATATTCAGCTCTACCACATCCTGTCCAAGTAAGACAACCACACAAAACCAAGCTGCAAGGCAGAACCAGGGTTTTTGAACTGGTCAGACCTGGTTTTGCCTGCTATAAGTGAAACTGCAGCCTGGAGCTGTGAGTCAACCAAGGCAAAGTTGCAGTACAGTAAATGGGGATATAGATATACATTTATTAAGTTAATGTACAGTAGCAGAACACACAGAAAGGAACTCAGCATTTAAAAGTGATTTTATTAAAATGTATCAGTTGAGAAATAAATTGCCAGATATACATGGGGATTGTGTAATAATAATTCTAACTTACAGTTTTCCTCAATGTGAACTATTCCTTCCCGAAATACTCTGGGAAGCTCAATTCCATCAGGCAGCTTGGTTTGTTTAGTTGCAACTTCTAATGGAACTCCAAATACCATTTTCCCTGCAAATAAAATCACAATCTGAATGTTCAATTAAATTTTCATTTTTCTAAAATTAATAAATACACTTAATTTTCTTTCTGAGGATGGTACAGGTCTCTTAATAGAGCTAGGTATTTTTGCTCCATTTATAACTACTTGATTCATTCTAATTTTTGCAAGTATTGATTTTGACGCAATTTAAAAACTATCATGAAATTTAATATAAATTATTTGCATTACATATGTATCTCAAAACAAACAGAATTTACATTTGCTGAAAAGACTCAAATTGGCTGCTCATACAAGACTTGTACTGCTTGTATTCATTGCAATTTTGATGGCAGGTGGAACACATTTGACGGAAATGTCTTCCAAATCAACTTGTCTTTATTATTCAGATTTTTGTGACATTAAAGATGATAAATTAAAAACACCTTGGTTCTCTTTTTCTCCCCAAATCGCAAAATAAATACTCAAACATGAAATATGCCTTGCAATTTCGCTAAATTACTTATTTAGCGAAAATTGCAAGGCATATTTCTTGAGTATTTAATTTTGTGATTTGGGGAGAAAAAGAGAACCAAGGGACATGGGAAATGTAAATCTTATCAAGAGCTACATGTATTGAAATCTGAAAAGTCTAAAACTTGGGGTAACCACACATTTAGCTCCCTAGCTGTCTCGAGGCATGATAAAAACTTAGTATACATGTACATGCAATGATTCTATTGTCTTTTGTTTTGCTTAATGACCTTACTTGGTGGTTGAGGAGGAGACAAGGTTTCTGATTTCTTTTTCTTCTTTTTTTCTTTATCTTTTTCCTTGTCTTTCTCTTTGTCTTTGTCTTTCTCCTTTTTCTGCTTTTTGGAACTTTTGATACGAAGAGCCAGTGACCTAGACTTCTCCCTCTTTACTTTCTTGCCTTTGGGCCTGTAGAGTCGAATGAAAACAACAAAACATGTTACTGATAACGTCCACACAATCACATACAACTGTACAAAATGATCCTAACTATCACAAATGGATAGGGTGACCTTGGTGTGGAAATTAAGAGAAAAACAAAATCGAAGGGATACAACCAGTTATTCCTTTTGAGTTTTATCATTGGCAGTCAAACTCATGACTGGCTTTTACAAATCATGTAAATATTTTCTTAGTTATATGGCACAAAATTCTGAAAGTAACAGCCCCCAGTCCACTACAAGGTACTTTTGTTTGAAACAGGTCACCAGAGGGCCACTACTGTCAAAAGGTTGCTGTTGTAAAGTCACTGGTTACTAAAGCTGTAATTTCAGGTGGCTAGTACTAAACATTATTAATTTTGTGCCCCTCCATGGGAAAACAGAGAAAGAGGTGATTGCACGGGCATGTGTGTGATGACACGGCACGCTAAGTGTGTCACAATGGCACAGATACAGTATGCGCTGTCAGAGATCCAAAATTTTTCGATCTTGACAATCATTGAAGGCGCACTTCAGTGGACGATGATTTATCATTCTTCACGCAGCATTAGTTTTTGACACAAATAATGCTTGGCTGTTTCGATTGTAAGACACCAAAAACAATTGAAGGGCTTGGTGGAAAACTATGCTAAGTGGATTTTTGGGAGTTCTTTTTTTTTTATTTTGGTCCAAAATTGCTAGTTTTTTGCATACAGGCTTGTTTTTATATGGTGAACATTGCCCTGTATTCTTTTTCTCTGCTTTGCGCTAAGTCTTTGAGAAAACACGGGCCAAAAAACGCGTTCACCTAAAAATCCACTTAGCGATGCCCATCCAACAAGTTGGAATGGACGACCTATTTAAATGCAGTGCTTATTACTAGTGTTTTGCTTACTGATAGTGCTCAAGAAGCTTCCTTAGCTGGAAAACAGTGCACAACATTCTGGGTTGACTTAAAAACAGCAAACAGCAGCCTTGGTTAACCTTAAGCCAGCGCACATAGATTTTGTCTGACTTGAAAATAGCACAAAATAGATTTAGGGTTATTGTTAAGTTTAGAGTTAGGGTTAAAATTAGGGCTAGGGTTAGCGTTGGGGGTTAGGGCTAGGGTTAGAGTTAGGGTTAGAGCTAGGGTTAGGGTTAGAGCTAGGGTTAGGGTTAGGGTTAGAGCTAGGGTTAGGGTTAGGGTTAGGGTTAGGGCTAGGGTTAGAGCTAGGGATAGGGTTCAGCCTTGGGCATTGCAAACGTTAACATTTAAGTAAGCGGCGTACTTTGAGTCTCGCACAGGTTTCTTGGTTTCTTGGTTCCTCCGAAATGAAAAGAGTGCACAGGTTTCTTGGTTGATTCATTTCTTAATTCTTTCGCGAAGGCTTTGGCTGATATAAGTAAAGTGTTGAAAAGGGTGTTTTGGTTGAAAATGGCATACAGCAGGATCGGACTTGATTCTAACTCAGTGCTTAAAAAGCTTCCTGTCGGTTGACAAATAGAATAAAATATTAAAGACAACTGTTTTTACTTGAAGATAGGTTTTGGCCAATACCAACACCTTCTGTTCGTGAGGAACGCCAAAAATTTGAGTTAACGATGTTGAAGGGCAAAATTAAGAGTAAGCTGTTTCCCGTTGGTTTCCGCTTCAAAACAGAGCTTTGATTGACGTTTCGTGTGCTTTGGTCATTATTGAAACAATTTTGAAGGGTTCCTATTCATCCTCAAATGGAACCAGTGGGCAGGAATGAAAATAGTATCACAAATCAACGTAAATGACGACAGTGAAAAAATTGGAACAAAATACTTATTAATAACTATTTTTGTTGGCTTCAAGACGTAAATATTTGCATAAGATGTGAAATTTAATCCCTATCGTCTGATGCGTAACACAACTACTTGTTAAAAAATATCTTGTATGCAAATACTGCTTTGCTGGTGTTTATCTCGCTTGAAAATATGTTTTGCTGATGTTTCAACTCGGTTATTTTGATTCTATGGAGGCTTGTAAACATCAGCAAAACGTATTTTCAAGTGAGATACCGGTAAACACCAGTTGAGAAAAAAAGTATTTTAAAATACTTTTATGGTGTTTATCTCGCTTGAAAATACATTTTGCTGATGTTTACAAGCCTCCATAGAATCAAAACACCCGCATGTCTCCCTGTGTTTACATAACAACTCGACGACCGACCACGAGTAATATTTTCCACACACACCATGCAACTTTTCCCTGGATTGTGTTCAAGATACTCATCGAAAATGGATGGACTTCTCATCATGCTGATTTCCCTCTCCCGGATGAATTCTCCGTAATGTTTCCAAATTTTGATGAACTGTTTCACGGCTTTGATGGCCTATGAGACAGCGCCCACTTCAGCCACAATGAATTGTGGGAATGTTATGCCTTCCGCAAGCGAAAGACAGTCTGCAAATATCAACAAGTCTTTTTGCCCTAAACTCCGAAAACACCTCTGCTTTTCAGAAATTCTAGCTTGGCAACCTTTCAGAAATATTTATTTATTTATTTATTTATTATCTCGCCACATAGAAAAAATTACAAGTAGAATAGAAAAGGTAATAAATAGCTAATTAATATTAAATTTAAAGTGTACATACAATTTTGAAGGAAGGACTGTGGCGGGGAAATCTCCGAGAAGCAAAGCTTATGAGGAATAGAGATTCCCCCCCACGGGCATTAAATATTACTAGGCGGTATTTAAAAATAAAAAAAAAGACATGTATTTTAAGTATATGAGTGTGATTGGAGAAAAATGATATATATAAATTGTTCTGGTAATTAGGTAGTGTCTTGTCTGGCCCTTAAAAATGGTTTGATCACATGCTTGAATATATTAAAAGTCGGGGCGTTTTTGATGTTGCTCGGTAATGAATTCCATATCCTAGGACCTTGAAACAGGATCAAAAATTTTTTGATATTTGTTCTACAGGTATGAGATTGGTAAAGGTCAGAGTATCTCGTTGAATATTGATGAATCTGATTTCCAGTTTGAAAGATTTGATTAAAAGCAGTAGGTAAAGCGTCATGATGATATAAGTACATAAAAGAACTTACTTGGAGCGAGTAGATACTAAAGACATCAAGAATTTTTAAATTTGCAAAAAGAGGTTTACTTGAAGCCCTGTAGTCAGCCTTGGAGATCGCCCGTACTGCTCTTTTCTGTAGTATGTAAATTCGTTGCAGGTGAAAATATGAAAATAGTGGTTTACTTGAAGCCCTATAGTCAGCCTTGGAGATAGCCCGTACTGCTCTTTTCTGTAGTATGTAAATTCGTTGCAGGTGAAAATATGAAAATAATGGACCAAGACTAGCAAAACCGAGCCGCTTTTTGAGACGAGAGATGTTTTCAGAGTTTTTTTTCTGCCCGGCTCTTAATCTCTACTCCCAAACCGGAGAGTCAAATTAATCTCTCTCTTCATGGTTTGGCAAGCAGAGAAAACACAACTGGCTTCTTTCAGCAGTGTTAGACTTGCGGATCTAAAGACTTCATGATGTCCTTCAACCACCGAGAGAACAGGCAAAATGACATAAATCGATTAAACCCAACAAGCTAGCGTGGATCGAGTCAGGAGCTCCAACAGAAATGTTGCGTAAGTATCGATGTTTTAACCGCCAAACTTTTAGTCTATGTCACACTATGGAACGATCCTTTCTACCTGTCAATCATTTCATGTCCAGTTTCAGTTTTACTGTTCAGTTACGAGCATTTGGCGCTTAGTTTTCAATAAAGAATACCCTTGGGCATTGCTTCATGAATGTTAATAAGACAGACTTATGAAGGGCTTGGTGGAAAACTATGCTAAGTGGATTTCTGGGAGTTTACAATAATTATTAATGAAGTTGAGTATGAGTGCCCCCGTAATGTCAATATCAAATTAAGACAGACACTAGGGGTGGTCACTGGCAGAGTTTTGTTATGTCCCTAGTGGTTCTTTTACGTCCCACAGAATCAGAGAATTATGAAGAGTTGTGAGACAGGACCTACGGTTTATTGTCCTTATCAGTGAGAGAAGACTAGAAAGTCTAACCGTTTGTAGGTGTCATTACAAAGGCAACACTTTCTCCTCAATTATTTTAAAGACCCTGAGTGTTGGTCTGGCCGTGGTTTGAACCTGTGACCTCCCGCACGGTAGTCCGGTGCTCTACCACTGAGCTAACACTTGCACACCCAATTATTAAAGAAATGACAAGGGAACCGTGTCAAGCCATGCTTCATCTGCAGGGACAAGGACCAGCAAACCGTCGACCGAAGCACCAATTTGCAAGGTGTATAACTCACCAGCAGGATGCCACTGGCCACGATGCAAATTCCAGCACATCTGTATTGCACCAGGGTGTGGCAAGAAACACCCAGAGTTTACGCATTACTATGGCTTGGCGCAAAACCCCGTTGCCCCACAATGACAAAATACGACAGCTCTTCATCCCTTTCCATTAAAAATTGACATTTGGACCAACGAATTGCAACAAGACATCGACAGCGACTTCCTACTAGATGGAATTACAAACGGATTTAAAATCGTTCCTGACAATGTACAACTAACCGACATTGATGTGTACAATTACCGCTCTGCCACGGACTCAAAAGTACCGCCACAAGTGGAACGGCAACTCTTGACTGAAAAAGAACAGGGAAACTATGTTATCACAACTGAAAAAACAACTATTGTTAGCGCCCTTGGTGCAATACCGAAACGAGACTCCATTTGAATGACATTCGTCTTATTCATGACTGCAGAAGACCCGACTCAACAAGCTGAAACTCCTATGCAGACTGCGAACACTATTCCTATGAAATGGTGGACAAGGTCACAGCAAATATAAAGCAAGGAGCCTTTATGGCGAAAATTGATCTAAAAAGTGCGTACCGCCACTTCCCACTTCATCCATCAAATTACCAAGCAACAGGTTTGAAATGGAAATTTAACAACGCTAACTCTTTTACATATCTGTATGACACTAAAGTCACGTTTGGAGCAAAACGGAGCCCAGAAATCTTTCACCGCCCACACAATCGATCATGCGAATGATGTCACGACGTGGCTTCTTTGTTGTCGCTTACCTAGATGATTTTCTCGTTATATCAGAGAGCGAACATGAATGTTGGATAGCCTTCTGGGAACTCATTACGTTACTAGAACGATTAGGACTAACAGTAAATTGGAACAAAGTGGTTTATCCTTGCCAGCGTCTGACATAATTATCTGAGCATTGAAATTGACAGCAAGCGTAGGCAACTTAGGTTGCCCAATCACATTAATCGTGAGAAATCCGAACTCTTCTAAGTCAGGCATTAGCGAAATCAAAATTTACAAAGCGAGAGTTATGAACAGTCATTAGTGGGAAAACTGAACTTTGCAGCGCACGTCGTCTATGCTGGGCGTACTTTCTTGCGGCGAATCATTGATGCACTGAACACATTAAAGCGACCTTATCACAGGAAACGAATGACACAAGCTATGCGGAACGACCTCTTGTGGTGGGCAGATTTCATGGAAATCTTCAATGGCCAAACCTTCTTTGTTTCCACTGAACCCACATTAACTGCTGAATTTTCCACTGATGCCAGTCTAGGTGGTGGCGGTGGCCATTACCAGCGAGATTGGTTCTATGTTAACTGGACATCTGCCCACAACTTTCACATAAATGGATCGTTACCTACACCAACAATACAGTCACGAAATCTTGGCTTAACAAGGGAACTAGTAGATCGGAGAGGACAATGGTTTGGTTGAGAGAAATTTTCTGGATATCAGCAGTACACAACTTCAGAGTTACATCATGCTACATTCAAGCTACAGATAACACCACTGCTGACATTCTATCACGCTTACACAATCACCTGAGTGCCGAAAACTTCCTGTCTCTGCTTCATTCTGGATCCATCATGAACAATATACTAATCTGTCATCAATTTCTCTAATTCTCTGCTTCCAACCCAGGTCCAAATTGCGCTCAAGAGCGCGCCCTAGATGAAGAATGTACATGCTATAGAGGGAAGGCCTTTGCCAATACTACGAAGACAATGTACAAGTCGCAGTTTTGTGCATATTTACGATCCTGTTTGTACTTTGGATATAACATTGTTCCGTGCTCCACACTGACACTTGCTGAGATATGTGACCTTTCTGTCATGCACCCTGTCGCCAAGCACCATTTTGAACTATCTTAACATTGTACAGCTTATTCATCTGCAGTATGGATATCCTAACCCCTAGACAACGAGTTAGTTAACTTCCAGTATTCATTACTTATTCGTGGCATTAAAAGATCAAGCGACAGAGCCACCACTCGACCAAAACTCCCCATAACGCCAACTGTCCTCAATGAAATCCGTCAGCAGTTGATGCTCACAGTCTCGTTTGATGCGACTTTCTAGGCGGCTTGCCTGGTTGCCTTTTATAGTTTTTTCAGGAAAGCAAATCTGCTCCCGTCTTCACAGGATAAATTTGACGAACATTCACATCTCCATAGAAGTGACCTACGCCTCTTTAGCTGGGGTGTGGTTCAGGTTGTCCAATGGAACAAAACTATTCAATTTAAGCAGCGAACATTGTTGATCCCATTGATGAGAGTAAACGAATCCCCCATCTGTCCTCTTACCACCCTGGCCAATGCTTACATGTATGATCTAATGAGAGACGCAGGACACTACAATCCTGCCTTTATGTATCGCCAAGGGACAAAACTAGTGATGCTTAGCTGCAACAAATTTCTGCAAAAATTGCAATTGACTTTACGCGCTGCAGGTTTAAACACAGAGTGATATGCCGGTCATTCATTTAGACGAGGGGGTTCAACTTTTGCCATGCGATGTGGTGTGCCAAGAGAACTAATCAAGATACAAGGCGATTGGAAATCGAATGCATATGAACACTACCTAGAAAACTCTTTTCAAGATAGATTAAAAGCAGTAGCCATTGTCGCCAAACACGTTGGTAGTAATTAGGTTTTGTTTTTAGTTTAAATGTTGTAGGTCAAAATGAAATTCAGGTCAAAATGAATTTAACCTAGGTCAAAATCAAATTCCTTTGTCTTTTAACCCTAATTATTCATGATTCATAAATAATTAGGGTTAGAAGACAAAGGAATTTCATTTTGACCTAGGTTAAAATCATTTTAACCTGAATTTTATTTTGATCTACAACATAAACACAATTTTAGGGAATTTGGAGGGCAGTTGCATGGTTTAATAATATACACTTAATGTATGGTCCTGAGGGCAACAGTTAGTTTTGTTTTCCCGAGAGTCCTGATACGTCTCGGGAAACATCAGGACTCGAGGGAAAACAAAACTAACTAGTTTCCTGAGGGATCATACATTAAGTGCTTTGTTATATACCAAGACTTTCCCTTCAACAACCACAGCAAAATGAACTGACGGCACTACAAGAACACGTCTTTGTTCACAAGCCTGCTGAATGAATAACATACAAATGGCTAAAAGCCCTTGTCAATCAAGCTGACGTGAGCACGTGCTGAAGATCATACCACTTTTTAGTCATGCACTAATCACATACCGTAGTATCCTGCGCGTGGGCAGCAACTGCAGAATTGTATCCCGATCGGGATACATTTGAATTTGGTCAGGGACAGGTGACCAGGAATCAACCAATCACAGTGCTCGTTTTGTTGAGTGAAAGTCTAGGTATATAACAAAACCCATTGTTTTATCCCCAAAATTGTGTGTTACAGTGTTAGATAAACTTTGTTTATCGTAATTTAAAATTCCGGCGTTATCCTAGGTATGTGTAGAGTTACTAATGCGTGCCCCACGGATCCCGAGTGTCAGTTTCATTTAGCGAGCATTTGTGAAACATTAGTGCTGTTAGTTTTAGCTACCCTCCCTCCCCCTCCCCTCCCCCCCCCCCCTGGAGGGCAGTTGCATGGTTTAATAAAGCCCATTGTTTTATCCCCAAAATTGTGTGTTATTTTAAATTGGATAATCACAAGAGACATCAATGATGTACTTTTCGATACAGCAGTAGAAAAGCTTGCAGTCACGACTTGATGACATATTGTCATGTAAATTTGCGACTAGCGACTAACAGGAATTTCTTAGCCTGCGGTGCAGCCAGACGTAACACAATTGTCGGTAGACGATTAGGCTTTCTGTGACACCGGCTAGAGTTTCTCAACAAGTACCACAACTCTCTCTACCTTTATACTTTTTTTTCAGGAAAACACATCATGTGTGTTCCTGAAAAAAAAGTATAAAGGTAGAGAGAGTTGTGGTACTTGTTGAGAAACTCTAGCCGGTGTCACAGAAAGCCTAATCGTCTACCGACAATTGTGTTACGTCTGGCTGCACCGCAGGCTAAGAAATCCCTGTTAGTCGCTAGTCGCAAATTTACATGACAATATGTCATCAAGTCGTGACTGCAAGCTTTTCTACTGCTGTATCGAAAAGTACCCAGTCACATAAATAATTAGGAAACACGCCCTGTCATGCCGTGATTAGCTCATGTAACAGTTGTTGCCTTGTTATAAACCTTTGCGAAAAGGGAACAAAGCCCCAAACCTAGAGAATCAGACCCCCCTTATTTACTCCAACAAAAAAGTTTCACTTTTAAATGCAAAGCTTTGAGAAATATAATACTGAACTAAAAATAGCGCTAGCAAGGAATAGAAATTATATGTTACAGGTTAAATTTGATCTCTTTATAAAGACAAACACCGAATGAGTTAAAAAAAAAACTCAATAAAGCGATAAAATCTCACCGGGAATCTTCCTCCTCCTCCTCCCCAACGCTGTCATCGTCCGACCGAAAAGCCACATATCCTTTGTCCTTCTTGCTTTCCTTTCTCTCGTAGACTTCTTCTTCGCGCTCAGTCATGATTATTTCGTCTTTATCTTGAAACAAGTAGTCTTCGTAATGACTGAGGACACGAAATAAAGGGCGGATTTGGGACTACCCTTCGGAGATGCTGAAGGTAACATCCGCCATATTGTATAATCACTTTACACCAGTTCTCTGCGTTAAAAAATTATGGGAGGCTGCTAAGGATTCTCGTTGTTATGGCAACGATGTATGCTTGCGCGCAAATAATGCTTTGTTGAATTATTCCCTAAAAAAGAGGCCTCTGCTAGCAGGGAATATATCTGGCTTCCTTATCTGGCAACATTCCTCAAATCTGAACACCACAAGCGTCTCAGGCACTCGATACATATATTAACGCCACATTGTGAAGAAAATGGCGAAATTAGATACCAAAAATGACTTGAACCGTGTCGGTCTGTTCTCTGAACTTGGGTACATTTCGATTGGCGATCCTTATAAGAGACAAGGCACAAGTAAGTGGTTTGTAAATCTGTGTGTGTAACATTTCTTTTTGTAATTATAACAGAAGGATTCTGTTATTAAGCAATAGGGCAGAGTAAGGGATCTGTGGAGGTGACTGATTTGAAATTTGAAAGTCGTGCTCGTACTCGATCTCGTACTCGTGCTCAAATCATATCTAGAGACCCCTATTGTTAGTAACTTACGTCAAAGTATTTTGACGCAAGCGAGAAATTTGCAATTGACAGGGGAAAAATAACACTATTAATCATTTTAATATGTGGACTTCACATCATTATGGGTCTCCAAACAATATTGTTTTACTTGTTGTCAGTGACCTGGCCCTTGAGTGGAAGCGAGGCTGGAGGTGACCTTGTTTTGATACAAACCTTTCCATCTTTTATTGGGTGGATTTCCACTATCACATAATTTTTTACGTGCGCATGAATGTAAATTTTAACTAGCTTTACATGTGTGTAAATTGTGAAAAGCTGTGCATAAATGTCAAAGTTGAGCGATATTCAACTTTTACATTTACGCTCAACCTTCCATACATTGTCTCTATTTTATTTACACATGTAAAGCCAGTTCAAGTTTACATCCGGGTGCACGTATAAAATTACCCCACAGTGGAAATCCTCCTTTTCTCTTGCAAATGTGGAGTAGTCGATTAGCATAAGCAGGGAGGTCTCTGTCAAAAGAAGGTCACCGTCAGCCTCATTTCCATTCATAGGCCAGGTCACCAAGCATGCAAATGAAAAAGGCTATTCTGATCACTCTTTTGGCATACATGTAAAATATTTTTATGGCAAATTCTGAATACTTTGGAGCAATTAATTGAACCCTATTAATATAACAATCAGTGAACTACATTAATGCTGCAAAGTTGTGTCGTTTGACTTGATTTCACTTAGCTGCTGAGAACAAAAAAAAAACCTGTACACAAAACTTAACAATCCTTGAAATGTCTCGTGGGAAGGTTAACCCATTCTGCCTTATTTTTGGTGTTTCCCCCTTCCCCCTTTTCAGTGTTGGGTCACATTAGGAAAAAATCCCCTGTTTTGTTACCTGCAAAACATCCAATGTAATGAAAAAGGGGAGAGGGCAATGAAAGCTGGGAATAACAAAACATGCATTAAAATGTACTGCAAATATTACATGCAGTAGGCCATGCACTGATATTATCACACCTTCAACTAAAATTGTTGAAGATTGTAGTTTGGAAAAAATAATGTCAAACAGTTACTCAGGGGCACTGTTTTGTTTTTAATTTTCACAAATATTAATGTGATTACTTTATATGTACATGTACATGAACAGAATTAAAAAGATCAATAAACTAATGCTCTCGTTTCCCCAGATTTCAATGTGGCTGCTCATAAAGGAAAACAGATGCTCCCTGGTGGCAGCAAAACAAGATCAGCATTGCAGTCTGGGTACTTTGATCTAAAATTCAACAGAATCATGGAAGGTGAAGCATTCTCTGATCCTGTAAAGCGAAGAAGACAAAATAAACTAAAGAGTTCAAAGCTCAACTTGGGGAAGG
Organism: Pachyseris speciosa; assembly: GCA_016490735.1. NCBI lineage: Eukaryota > Metazoa > Cnidaria > Anthozoa > Scleractinia > Pachyseridae > Pachyseris > Pachyseris speciosa. The sequence continues at coordinate 1,069,803 of JAEMWC010000121.1, read as the reverse complement.
CTTTTGTTCCAAGCAATGGAGAGAAGTTACCGTAAGTTTTATCACTTTATCTGAGAAAACTTAAGTTTATTTAGCCCCTAGACACCTTTAAATGGTAATAGTTTAGCTTTTCTTTTCCGGGTGTCTGGAAAACTCAGACCTAGAAAACTCAGACCTCAGACCTAGAAAACTCAGACCCCCCCAATCTGGAAAACTCAGACCCCCTCAAAACTATACAAATTTTCAAAGTCAAATAAACGTGGACAAAATGAATTATCGCCGTTCAGTGCGCTGAAATGTTACACCCTCTATTTATCGCAGATAACAAACACTTCACCTTTGTCGTCTCATGTTATTATAATCGGCTCCGGAGCACGAGACCTAGAAAACTCAGACCCCCCAAACTGGAAAACTCAGACCCCCTCAAAACTATACAAATTTTCAAAGTCAAATAAACGTGGGCAAAATGAATTATCGCCGTTCAGTGCGCTGAAATGTTACACCCTCTATTTATCGCAGATAACAAACATTTCACCTTTGTCATCTCATGTTATTATAATCGGCTCCGGAGCACGAGACCTAGAAAACTCAGACCCCCCAAACTGGAAAACTCAGACCCCCTCAAAACTATACAAATTTTCAAAGTCAAATAAACGTGGACAAAATGAATTATCGCCGTTCAGTGCGCTGAAATGTTACACCCTCTATTTATCGCAGATAACAAACACTTCACCTTTGTCGTCTCATGTTATTATAATCGGCTCCGGAGCACGAGACCTAGAAAACTCAGACCCCCCCAAACTGGAAAACTCAGACCCCCTCAAAACTATACAAATTTTCAAAGTCAAATAAACGTGGGCAAAATGAATTATCGCCGTTCAGTGCGCTGAAATGTTACACCCTCTATTTATCGCAGATAACAAACATTTCACCTTTGTCATCTCATGTTATTATAATCGGCTCCGGAGCACGAGACCTAGAAAACTCAGACCCCCCCAAACTGGAAAACTCAGACCCCCTCAAAACTATACAAATTTTCAAAGTCAAATAAACGTGGACAAAATGAATTATCGCCGTTCAGTGCGCTGAAATGTTACACCCTCTATTTGTCGCAGATAACAAACACTTCACCTTTGTCGTCTCATGTTATTATAATCGGCTCCGGAGCACGAGACCTAGAAAACTCAGACCCCCCAAACTGGAAAACTCAGACCCCTCAAAACTATACAAATTTTCAAAGTCAAATAAACGTGGGCAAAATGAATTATCGCCGTTCAGTGCGCTGAAATGTTACACCCTCTATTTATCGCAGATAACAAACACTTCACCTTTGTCGTCTCATGTTATTATAATTATCGGCTCCGGAGCACGAGACCTAGAAAACTCAGACCCCCCAAACTGGAAAACTCAGACCCCTCATGAACGGCGATAATTCATTTTGCCGACGTTTATTTGACTTTGAAAATTTGTATAGTTTTGAGGGGGTCTGAGTTTTCCAGTTTGGGGGGGTCTGAGTTTTCTAGGTCTCGTGCTCCGGAGCCGATTATAATAACATGAGACGACAAAGGTGAAGTGTTTGTTATCTGTGATAAATAGAGGGTGTAACATTTCAGCGCACTGAACGGTGATAATTCATTTTGTCCACGTTTATTTGGCTTTGAAAATTTGTATAGTTTTGAGGGGTCTGAGTTTTCCAGTTTGGGGGGTCTGAGTTTTCTAGGTCTCGTGCTCCAGAGCCGATTATAATAACATGAGACGACAAAGGTGAAGTGTTTGTTATCTGCGATAAATAGAGGGTGTAACATTTCAGCACACTGAACGGCGATAATTCATTTTGCCCACGTTTATTTGACTTTAAAAATTTGTATAGTTTTGAGGGGGTCTGAGTTTTCCAGATTGGGGGGGTCTGAGTTTTCTAGGTCTGAGGTCTGAGGTCTGAGTTTTCTAGGTCTGAGTTTTCCAGACACCCTTTCTTTTCCCCTTTTTACAGATCTAAATTCCTTTAAAAAATGTAATGCTAATTGTAAGAAAAGGTGTAAATAATAAAGATTCTTGTTGTTGTTGAGATTACATGATTGTATATGTTGTCAGGTGTACACAAATATGGTTATCAGGATGGATATAGATTTTCATATGAAATGTTGAATGTCTTCTAAAATGGCTAACTTTTTCAGATCTCTTCCAAAAGGGGGAGAGTGGAGGGGCCGGTGGTGTGTGTGTGTGTGTGTGTGTGTGTGTGTGTGTGTGTGTGTGTGTGTGTCTACATGTGTGGAGAGGGGGTAGGGGGTTGCTAGCTGCATAATAGACTATTACTAATGGTGGAAATCAAAGGGATTCAGATCTGCATCCAGCAGTGTTACATCCCTAGCAAAAACAGAGTACAGCTGTAACTGTTCCTGTTTATGGCTATCAAGGGTAATTGACAATTTATTTATAATACACTGTAAATAGTACTTTCAATCAGCCCTCGGTTTTTCAAACCACTGGCTACTTCAATGATGGAAGTCAGCCCCTTGAACTTGAGATTATAATGAACTCAAACTCACCAGTCCCCTATTTTTTAAAGAAAACTTTTGTGCAACTGCAATTTGTTGTTGCACAACTTTTTTAGTTGTTCCCCCTACTTCAAAAGTCAGTCCTACACCTGTAAATATAATAATACCTGTATATTAATTATGATGATGATGATGATGATGATGATGATAAACACTTTAAATTTATTGTTTTAATATACACAAGCCTAGGGTAATCAAACAACAAAGCTTAATTTATGGGCAGGGGTTTCAATAAAATTTGAAGTAGGCAGCGAGTAGGCAACGGTATTAAAGAAAAAATAAAGAATCATTCTTTAATTACTTCAATTTAGGGAAAAAGTAGCTGACGTCTCTGATCGAAGTAGCCAATGCTTTTTGTTGGACGTTGGTGCTTATTGAAACCACTGTGTATGGGTTATACCGGTAGTTTTATTTTATAGAGAAACCAACACAAGCAGAAATAACTTAACTTTGATTACTATTAGTATTACATGTATTTTCTCATTTGCAGTTCAGGAGCTGGGAATCATTATGGAACATTCAGTGGACCGATATCAGCCTTTAGCCCCATCTCAAAGGGAAAGAAAGCAGCTGACTCACCAGGAAAGAACTTTTTAACAAATCCGCCAAAGAAAGGAACAGGATTTGGCTATCTCAATGTCACAATTGGTGCCCCTCCCAAGTACATGTCAGATGCTTATGAACGTGCCAGAGAACTGAGAAAGGTACATTGTGTAATTTAAGTTTAATTAATTGTTAATAAGAATAAAACACAGAGCTTAAGAGCAACTCCATGCAAATATCGACCAAAGTGCAGCAAGGCTCAAAAAATCAAAATCGCTCTTCTTTTGCATACTGATAGACTTTAGTAAGTGTACAAACGCCATGTAGTTTTTTCTTTGAAAGAGGCGTTCGTTTCCGATAAAAAACGAGGAAAACCGTTTCAAGCCCCGCCGTCGATTTTGCAAGCCAAAAACAGGGTTGAAATTCACTATGATTCGCTTGACTCGCGTTTCAAAGCAACGGCGCTAGAATAAAAGCATATTGCTAGAATGTTAAGTATAACTTGTCGTTGACCAAAATATATAATATTTTTAGCATTACAGCAGTCTGAGTAATTATAAAAAGCTAAAGCGTACAGCTACCTGTTGTTTACCCGCGAGAGATAGTTGAAAAAAGCGATGATTTTCATCATGTGCCTTTGATCAGAATTTTTTTAGGATTGAAGGGGGAAACACTAAGAGCATCAAACGTTTATGTTATGTAAAAATCATTTTGGGGAAATTACTTCGAGCTTCTCAGAAATCATTTGAAAATCGTGTTTCAGACAACATAAAATCAGTAACGCCATCCAACAAATGACACCACCAACATTTGACCTTAGGTTTTCATTTACAACGCTAGCGCTGGTAGCCTTGATATGTAGAACAATTTTTTAAAAAGCTAACCTTAACCCGTATCTGTTGTGCTTCAAGCTCCAAGTTGTTTCATTTTGCTGTCTTATCACCTTTGTCACCGTAATCGTGAAGTCCGCTGGAATGGGTGCGTGTGTGGAGGTGCGTGACAGCTTTCCAGCACTTTCTTCATCCCTCTGTTTTCTCTAATGTTTTCAAGTTAACATCATGTACTTGTTAGAAGTTTTGCATGAGAACCCTGGACCTTAAAAAAGCCGGCTAACAAATCAAGTTCAGTTGTTTAACAAGGCAAAGTTCCTTGTTCGGGGATCCGTTCACTTCAATTAACCTCATTTGCATAAGAGTGTGCAAAAAGTCTACTTCCAGTAATACGCACGGGACGAGTTTCACCTGTTAATGCCCGGTGCACTGAAGAAAATTGGACACTATATTGCTCCTTCTTCGAAAATACTTAATGTGACATTAGTTTACCTGAGAATTACCTTTTTAATATTTAAGGCTTTTGCTTAACATACTTTAATTAAATTTAGTTTAAATTTGATTAAAGTACATGTTCATTCCCACGTGAAAGAGAAAAAGAACTTTGTATAAACACTGTTTGTGTGCGCTCTTCATCGATGAAGCTATGGGAGGTTCTTCCTCCTTCGAGTCATTAGTAGGTACTCCGTGTTCGTTTGATAGAAGAGATAAGCACAGATCAACTGAGATTGTTCCTTTGTCGTTGTGCAACAAGGACGTACCTGGTCATAGGTCGACATGGTCTTTTTCTGGTATTGAAAGCGAAACAGACCTTATTCTAGCTTGTGCTGGCATTTTTTTCGTGACATCAAAGAATCTAAGTTCCTTTAATATATGCCCTTTCCATCGTTCTGAGC
>JAEMWC010000121.1:1012500-1060000 GCA_016490735.1 Pachyseris speciosa | reverse complement strand
AATGGCCTAACCAATGACATTCCCCACAAAAACCTTACAGTAATCTACATGGTTACAGAAAACAACAATGCAGTGGGCTATTGGCTTTCATGCTCCTACTGAAACTTTAGGGAGGACTTACAAAGTCTAGTAGAATCAAAGTAGATTGAAAACAGGAATTTGCACAGTAAGGATGGTTCGTTTTGATTAATAATAATAATAATAATAATAATAATAATAATAATAATAATAATAATAATATATCACATTTATATTGGGCATTTTCTATGCAATATTCAAATGCACATTACAACACTGGCCGGTGGACTTAACCAGTCAGGACTGCTTATAACGCATAAACTGCCTATGTAGAGTTTTAGGTAGTTTTTTGCATACGTTATTTCTTGAAAACGAAAAAGAAATCGGTGAAAAAAGATACGGGACAAGGTTTTTGAATAAAAATGCAGTTCACATGCAAAAATTTGGACAAATCCAAGCGAACTAAAAAAACGGCCGAAAATTACACATAGGCAGTTTATGCCCCAGCCCTTCAATTAATGAAGTTGAGTTATGAGTGCCCCTGTAATGTCAATATCAAATTAAGACAGACACTAGGGGTGGTCACTGCCAGAGTTTTGTTACATCCCTAGTGGTTCTTTTACGTCCCACAGAATCAGAGAATTCTGAAGAGTTGTGAGACGGGGCCTACAGTTTATCATCCTTCTCCGAGAAGACTAGAAAGTCTAACCATTTGTAGATGTCATTACAAAGGCAGCACTTTCTCTTCAATTATTTTAAGACCCTGAGTGTTGGTCCGGCCGGGGTTTGAACCCGTGACCTCCCGCATAGTAGTCTGGTGCTCTACCACTGAGCTAACTGGTCGGCGGTAATTATGGGTATTATGGCGAGACATACATAACATTCCAAATTTAAAGTCAGAAGGGAAAATTTTTGCCCCATTACCTTAAGTTTGTAATCCGGCAAGGAGTTTCACAGATACTGTCTTGATAAAAGTTGATCATCTGGGGAGGTGCAGGCTATCCCCAGTGGATTCCTGAATAATCCAATAGACTATGGCAGGTTCTGTTTGAAAATGGCTTCACTTTATAGATTATTTAACAACTGAGAAAGTGAATTATATGATAAACTCAACTTTCAGTGGCTAAGCCGTGGAAGCCTAACTGTACTAATTCATTAGCCTTTCTCACCAAGTGGTGCATAGGCCGTACTAAATTAGAGGTTTCTGTGACCAATGGAGGCTCTCGGCAACGGGTGGCCAGCTCATTGCCTATTGCCCAACATATTAAATTATATATAGGTAAGAGGTACAATGTATAACTGTGTTGTTTCTTGTTACTTTCTGAAGCTCTTCCACCTCTGAAAGAAGCAAGAAGACCTCCAGAAGAACTGAAACCATTCAAACCCAGCTCTCCACCAAAAGAGGTAAGAGATCAGACATCAAGGAAATACATCTTTTGCTGTTCATTACGAGAGAATATGCATTCATTTTCATGAATTGGCGACCAGTAGTGCGAAGATACATTCATGAGCGCCATAAAACAAACACTTGCACATAACTCAGATTCAATAACGATTTTGCATTTTTGTTAACATTCAATAACATTTTAAGGCATTTATATGCATCATTCGGCATACAAAAGAGAAAAATATACTAATAATTTCATTTGCGCTAACATTCAAGTCATTAACACCATCGTGAAAACCAGTAGAGACAATAGACAAACATTAAAGTGCATAAACCATTCATTAACATTTTCATCACACTGTTTGAAATTCATTAGCATTCCTGGATGGCGTTAGTGTGGATAAGACAAATATTAATGCACTTGTACAGACAATAGAGCGTTCTTGCATTCAATGTAGAGACATCGATCTTCAATTGAACAATAACAAATTTGTCTGACTTTTGCAATGTCGGTGTGGTGTACGCTTGTAATATTATGTCCTCCAGAGAGTCTATGTAATTTTTGTCAAGTGCAGAATGGTATAAAAGCATCGTAAAATTTTGACCAGTGCCGGGCCGGTTCCTGAAAGATGTTAACTCTATTCCACAGATAAATCTGCCTCATTCCAAAAGGTATTCCTGGAATAAGGCAGATTTATCCCCGGAATAGAGTTATCACACCTTTCAGGAACCAGCCCCAGTTCATTCGCTTTATGAGCATTTTCTGACCTCTGGCAAAATGCTGTGAAGAAACCGAGTATCACTCGAACATGGGTTTGACTGGTAGCTGTCTCCTCAGTTCACGGCTTATCTGAGTAAGTGTGAGTAAACAGTTTTCGTTGATGATTTCCTTGAGACAATCTCTCATCTCATCATCCACATGCACATTGTTTCTACCACCTCGTGGTCCCTCCTGGATCCTGCCTTCTCTGATGTAGCGTGCCACAACACCTCTTGCCGTTGATTGATTCACTTTGAGCGTGTCTGCGAGTAAAAGATAGTCTTGTCCTCATCCTTGAATGCTCTAACAATTCTCTCTCTGTGTTTGAGTGAAACTTGGTTTCTTCGCCGCATTTTGCCAGTGGCCAGAAAATGCTCACAGATGAAGCGAATGAACTGGGGCTGGTTCCTGAAAGGTGTAATAACTCCATACAAGGGATAAATCTGCCTTATTCCAGAACACCTTTTGAGATAAGGCAGATTTATCCCTGGAATAGAGTTTACATCTTTAAGGAACTGGCCACTGGTTAAAATGCTTTTATACCATTCTGCACTTGACAAAAATTACTTAGCCTCTCTGGAGGACATAATATTACAAGTGTACACCACACAAACAAATTTGTTATTGCTCAATTGAAAATCAATGTCTCTACATTGAATGCAAAGAATGCTCTATTGTCTGTACAAGTGCATTAATATTTGGAGGGCTGAAAGCGAAACTATTGTATGTGACGATTCAGCCTCAAAATTTCAAATTGCTCGAAATTGGCTGAATTTTGACGAGGCCTCCATTTTTGTCAAAGAACATTGCCCTGTATTATTATTTTTTTTTTTTTTGCTGTTGCACGCTTCGTTTTTGAAAAAAACCGGGCCTAAAGTATGTTCACACAGACCATCACATACGATAGTTTCGCTTTCAGCCCTTCATTTGTCTTATCCACACCAATGCCGTCCAGGAATGCTAATGAATTTCGAACAGTGTGATGAAAAATAAAATAATGTTAATGGTTTATGCACTTCAATGTTTGTCTATTGTCTCTATTGATTTTCAAGATGGTGTTAATGACTTCAATGTTAGCGCAAGTAAAAGTATATTTTTCTCTTTTGTATGCCGAATGATGCATATGAATGCCTAAAAATGTTATTGAACCTGAGTTACGTGCAAGTGTTTGTTTTATGGCACTCATGAATGTATCTTTGCACTATTGGTTGCCAATTCACGAAAAGGAATGCATATTTTCTCGTAATGAACAGCAAAAGGTGTAGTACGAAGTTCTGAATGACAAGATGGGAGTCACTTAATACATCATGCATACAAGGCCCGTATTTTTAGTACTTTGAATGCAAATGCATATGTTCAAAACTAATTAGCTGTCTGGTTTGTGCCCTGGGATGTGAACCCACTACCAGTCCAGTCCAGTGCTCTTACTAAATGAGCTTTAGTTACCAGACAGTGGTCTTGTTCTCCTTTTAATAATGCACTCCAAGTTGACTGGGACTTTTAGGTGATATTTCCTTAAAAGTCTAGATTTACCCAAGGTCAGTGACTGACCTCACAGTTTCTCTCAATTGGTGTTGCAGATCGGCGGTATGAAGGCTGGGTGCTTTGACAGTTACCCATCTCACTCCGAAGACCCTTACATGGTGAAGAAGAAGAAGGGGAATGAAGGAGAGAAAAAGATCTTCAGGCCATCGCAGGGCCCCAAATCAACTCCAACAAGATCAGTTATTAATCAAAACATAGAAAGACGAATCAATAACTTAAACTTCAGACAACCAATTACAGTGTCAATTTGATCTAAAAAGTGTGTTCATTTTAATTTAAAAAAAGGCTAAAAAAATCACAGCAGCATTAGGTAGAAACTGTACATGAAAAGCAAAGCTAAGTTTAGGATTTTTGGTCACTAGAATGTTTTATTGTAGTTTCAATCTTTCCTTTTTCAACATAATATACAACATATACTGAGTAGTATCTTTTTGTTAAATTGTGTGAAATATATCTTGAAAATGTCATCACATTTTTCTCACATCAAATGTTGTACATGTAATCTACATTTTACACCCTTTAAAGAAAAACGGGTTCAAAGTTGAAGTAGTGAATAGACAAAAAATCTTGCACTAAGTGATTTTCAAGAAAATAATAATAAAGAACAGGTTAGGAAACATGTTTTGTATGCATTTGAATTGTAAGTACAGTGTAGAAGTAATTAAAGAGCTTGTCATGTCTGGACCAATGGCTACCATTCTCTTAGAAATGAATGAAAATCTAGCTTGCTTGTGGCATTTTGTCCGACCATAATCCAAATGGTAACTTACTACCCCCTGTAGTTTCAACTGCAAAGTGACATAAATTGAAATGTTTTTATTTACATATTTATCTGACCTTTTCACATATATGCTGTTGTTCAATTTGATCCTTGGTTTAATTTTTTCCCCTTTGTTTTAAACTAATTACATTGTATCATACCCAAAAACAAGAGGGGCGGGGGGGGGGGGGGGATCATAGCAAGGATAAAATTGATCCCCAACACACATGTAATAATATATATTAATCAGTGGACCACTTGCCAACAAGGTCAGTGAAAATGTTTGGCAGTAGTCTCTGCTTCTGTTTTACCATACAGTGTAGATCAGGTCAGGTTAGTTCAAATCAGGTAATTACAGGTGTGACCTCAACCATTATGTTCTCAGATAAAAATTAAATAGTACTTTTTACAGCCTTGTCAGACACATGTACAGTAGAAAGATTTAAATTCTCTTGTGATTCAGGCAAGTGAAACAGTAGAACTTTCAATCCTGTGGTCAGCTGTGTGCTCTATCATTTAGTGCTTTATAGCTGACACCAAGTTATTATGGTTGACCATTTTAGTGGCAATAGCTAGCTACTAAAATTAATATTAATTAAAAGACAACTACAGTTGGTGAATTTCTTTTGTTTAGAAGTAGCAACTTTCTATTGTCCCAAGTTCAATGACAGCTAGCCCTGACTCTCTCATAGGACAAAGTGAAAAACATACAATGTATATTGTGGGATGTGTTAGTCCTGCTTTTCTCTGCTGAACCATTGCAAGACTCTCTGCCACTGAACAGACTGTATTCTGTCCCAAACCAGCTGTCTGTAGCTGGATTTTGTGAACATGACCACTCCAAATGTGAAAAGAAAGAGGACAGAAAATAATAAATAATAGTCTCTTTCCTCAACTGGCTTGTCTCTCAATGGACCCACATAATCCTCCTCAGAGACTTGTACACTAAAGTTTCCTACAACACCTGCAATTTAAGAGAGAGAAATTATGCTCAAATGCAACTCTCAGCACTGATTTCAATGCCATATATTCACCTACATGTACACTTTTCAGAAATCAAGACATGATGGTTAATGTTCAACAATTGGGTCTCACTTGTGTCAAGGTAGTTGTGATGAAAAGGAATACAGAGAAAATATTTCTTCTGAAATACAAACATCCACATACTCCACTACGGAGTACATACCGAAGTTTTTCAAACACTATCACCACAATGTGTTTCAAAGCTCCTGAATTTCAAAAAGACCCACCTGTGTTATTCTTGATAAAGTCCCTTACTTCATCTAGATTAACTGTGTTGTTAAATTTCAGAACAGGTCTCCCAGAGTGAAACAGCAAGATAGTTGGGACAGCAACAACTCCAAATCTAGTATTTAAACTGCAAAGGCAACAACACAACATAGTTAGTGGGGGCACCCAACGAGCCAAATCAACCAATAGCTGTAGAAAGGCATTTTAAGTCCCTTATGGTGTTTGAAGTCTGTTTTAAGTGATGTTTTCATTAGCTAGAAGAAGTTCATCTGTTCGGATTCACTAGCTGAAATTTTAATTGCCAGAAAATGTTAGGGAACAAAATCTTCCTTTGAGAAAATGCAAGCTGAAATGAACTTTCCAAACTTTCGAGGGAACTATTTTCTTTCCAAAAATGTTAGCTGATGTTTTAGCCTACCAAAAACAGCAATTACAACCTTTCCGAAAACCTTAGGAGCTATGATTTCTTAATTGCAAATTTTTTAGGCCACGTTTTAGTTACAGAAATTCAAGTACAGTCTATACTCTCTTTAATCGACGCCAAAAACCCAATGTGAATTACCCTCCACCGAACAGATATACAAGTAGCTACATGTAGATACCATAATTGAAGGATTCAACACAAAAAAGGTATAAGTGATGATTTGGACTCAAAATAATTTCAACATTGGGTCAACTTTAAACATCTTTCGACTTTGGCATTTAGACTGGTTACTATGCCAGAAGCATAATTATGCATCTAATTTGTGATCTGAAGACCTAGATTCGGCAAATTGGTGCAAGACTTTGGTCTCAAAATAGAACCAACTGAACTGGCATATGAATGACCTTTTTTCTCTGTTTATTTAAGCCAATCAAGAAAAATCAACCACATATCAGATGTCTTTTGTTAATCTCTTCTTTGAGATTTTTTACAAACGTCTTGAGCTAATTTCTCACTTTGCAACACTGAAGCCACAAATGAAACACAACTACATTTCCAAAGCAACCATTCTCTCGGTCAAAGTAGTTAAGAGTGAATTTAGAGGAATTTGGATTCTAAAGTGTCAGAAATGATGATATGATGTCAAAAATGACATTCCACACTTATTTTAGGATTTGAAGGCTAGGATCCAAGGGATTAGCTTGTGACTTTTGCCAAAAACTGGCCTGCTAGCAAGCTCTCTATTGGGGCAGGGCAATAGAAGCCCCTGCCCCAATCCTCTCACCGCTCACTTCACTCACCACTTGCATGATCTTGTGACCCCAATAGAAAGCTTGCTCGCAGGCTAGCCAAAATCTCAAGAAACAGAAACAAAAGAATCTGATGCAAATTGGTTGATTTCTTTTGTTTTGAGTTGGTTTAGTTTTAGGCAAAAGTCATGCACTAATTTTTTCCCTGAATCCAGGCCTTTAAATTGCAAAATAATAATCATTGCAGACTATTGTAGCCCTGTATGGGGTTGCATTGGGAGATGTCAATTGGATAAATTACAAAAGTTACAAAATAGGGATGCCCGCATAATCACTAATTTTGTAACTCCATCCTCTAGTTTACTGCATGGCCTTGGCTGGGATACACTCAAACAAAGGTGTACAAATCAGTTAGCGATTACCATGTACAACCCAATAAATAGTATCTTTCCGGCATGCCTTCATGAGATTTTTAAAAATACATTTAAGGGGTTCGTCTCAGGCAACCCACAGGAATTAGACTTCATAAAGCACATGTGGGTGGGGATTTTGACATTCACAATGGTCCCCAGGGTGGGAAATTTGACTTGACTGCCATCTTGAAATGTTTGTTGTGAGTGCCTATCATTTCGTTTATTTAACTTACTGTACAACGTCTGTGGTCCCCAGGGGTGGGAATTTGACTTATAAAACCTGAAAATGTCAAATTTCCTGTGGGTTGCCCCACCCCCATCCTGGGGGAAAACCATTGATGATAGGTGCATAAGTCTACTCAAATAGCAATAACCTTGAACTTTTTTGCTGAGCCTTTTTTGTGTTTTATAGCTCAACGCAATTAATACTACAATTCTGTGGTCTACATTTGCTGCTTCCATTCTTCTTTGGTACTAACCTGTGCTGCTTGTAAGCATCTATTGCCAGAATAGGAAGATTGTTATAAACCCTTCCTAGGGCGTTATACAAGGGAGCGAGTTTGGCACAGAAGGGACAGTACTGAGTGTAAAATAGAACCACTACACATGAATCAGTTTCGTTGTCCCCAGTGGAGTTAATCCGTCGAAGTAATTCGTCTGTGCTGACGACAATCACTCTCTGATTAACAGAATCGTTATTTTGGGAATTATTCCGGCCTTTGCAGAACCATTTAGGCAAGCCATTGGCTGCGTTGGTAGAGTTTACAACCGTAACCTTCGTTGTGTTTTCAATCTCGGACGAGTTTACTTCAGAAATGGTTCCATTCACTTCTAAGGTGAGCTTACTCGTTGCAATCCCAGTCCCATTAACTGTGTCCAAGATTGTGCCGTTAGACTCCACTTCCACAGAAGCAATGTTATCAGATGATTCTTCTGAAATTAAGTTGCAAATACCCAAAAAATACAGAGTTAAATTTCTGGCAATCACAAATTACAAGCTTTAGCCGAAAAAATGGCCACACAATTTAGACAAGACTTTGTTAAATGATTCCTCAGAAGATTTACCTTCTTCAACACCACCTCCTGATAAACCTCCACTATCTTGGACGTCAGAACCGAAAGAGAATACAATAAATATAGAGCAATATAGACAAAAGCAAAACATTGTTAAAATCCTATCAGCCATTTCCGCCATCTTTTCTTTTGCATCTGATGAGCATGCTTTTGCAATCAAATCTGCTGACCAATTGCCTTGACAGGACGACCTGGATATTTCTTGCATCACCGACAAATGACTTAAATGCACTTGGAAATATCAGTTGGACTGAAGTTAATCGAAAAACTATCCTTCACGAAAACACACATTTCTGTACATTTGATACAAAATGTAGCTAACAAAAGTCTGAAAATTGAGGCCGCATTCCTATAATGTGCCTTCTAATGTGCAATAAATATACAAAAATTTACCCTGCAGGTCATGAATGCCTCTTTAGCTCAGTGGTTAGAGCACTGGTCTTGTAAACCAGGGGTCGAGAGTTCAAATCTCTCAAGGGGCTACTTTCAATTTTTTTTTTCTTTACCTGTTTTGTGAACTTTTCCTGACTTCTTTTTCCTCTCTCCTTTTTTATTTTTCAGTAATGCCAAGAACTAAATAAATAACTAATTAAAATTAATAAATAAACTGAAAAAAAGTTTATGATGTTATGGGGAAAATTCCCTTGATCTTTGATACCTTTTGATGCCTGAAAAATTGAACTTGTCTTTTCCGACAATCTTATCAAATTGTTAGATGGGCGACATAAAAATTAACAGGAATGTTTGAAGAGGCTAGAGAGGGTTTAGTTCCCCGTGTGCAGAAAGCATTCCGGGACGGGGACGAAAATTTGATTCCATCTAAATGATTGATTACTAAATGATTCACGAAAATTTGGTTTATCAACGGAGTTGATAATGTAAATTGACCACCGTACAGGGATTCGATTAGCTGACGTTTCGAGCGTTGGCCCTTCGTCGGAGCGAATCGAGGAATTGTGGGTTGTGTATGGTTTATATACAGGAAATGGAGCTACGCTATTGGTGGTAACATGGTAACGTGAAAAACATGAATAAATTAATTGAATGAAAAGCGCTCGTTGACACCGTGGGGATTAAGAGTGCCAATTTGAAAGATTAGTTTTTGCTCGAGATTTTTACGGCTTTCCGTGGTACCTTGATGTAGGGAAAGGCCGGAGATCGACATGTGTTGTTTGGAATGGTTAGGGAGATTAAAATGCCGAGCGACAGGTTTGGATGCGTCTTTGTCATCTTTCTCAACATCACGAAGATGTTCTCGGAATCGGTCACCTAGTCGTCTTCCTGTTTCGCCGATGTATAACTTATTGCATAATGTGCAGGTTATGCAAAAGATAACATTTGCGGGGGTACACGTGAAACGATCAGTGATCTTAACAGATCGCTTAGGGCCCGATATTTTGTCAGTGTTTTGAATGAAAGGACAAGTTTTGCATCGCGAGCGCGCGCATTTAAAAGTGCCAGGTTGTTCAGTCGTTTTGAATGCGCTTTTAACTAGAAAGTTACCTACACTTTTGTCGCGTTTGAATGAAATCAGTGGTGGTTCCGAAAAGATTCTAGCAGTTTCTGGATCATTTTGCAGTATCTTAAAGTTATTTAGAATGATGGCTTTAACTGGGTTATTATGCGGGTGAAATGTGAGGGTGAATGGAATTCTGTCATTCTTTTCCTTTTGTGACGTCTGTAGTGCTGACTGTTGATCAATCTGCTGAGCGCGGTGATGGCCCGATTGAACTACAGAGTCAGGATAGCCACGTTTCTCGAAAAAATGGCACATTTCCTCTGATTTGTTGGAAAATCCGTTAAAAACATTACAAACAAGCGAAATTTAAACCGTGGCTAGCTTTTAACAGTTATTAAAATCCGACAGTAATGGTTAATTACATTGTTCAACATCACATCGGCCGTTCGATATGATCGCATACAGGTATGTATATCTAGTTTGTGTAAAATGTTCATTTTAATTTTTAGATGTTTGTGATTTTATTTGCACGACCCCACAAGCTGTCAAGCTTTAATTTTTTGTCGTGCTAAAATAAAGCAGGGGAATAAAGGTTGTCTGTCTGTGTGTATGTAGATAGCCTCTGCATAATAACGACAATTTTTGAAGCCAAAATTACCAACGTTATACATCAAGAAAAATTCTCTCCTCGACTCCTTCCCTGGTTGTTGTTTTCCTTCCTGTGTCGTCTTTTAGTCAGGGTCACCCAACAACAAGTTTCGGTAGATATCTGTTCGGTAGAGGGTAGTTCGCCTTTCGGCGTCGAAAGTGCACTCTGATTTTCGTAACTGAAACGTGGCCTAAACGATTCCAATTGGAGCTAATCATATGGGAAATCAAAACTCCTGAGGTTTTCGAAAAGGCCGTAATTGCTGTTTTTGGCAGCCAAAAACGTCGACAGCTAGCATTTTTGAGATGAAAATATTTCCCTTGAAAGTTCGTGGAAAGTTTATTTCAGCTAGCGTTTTCTCAAAGGAAGATTTGGTTCCCTAACATTTTCGGGCAATTAAAATTTCACCTAAGGAATCCGAACAGATCAAATTCTTCTAGCTAACGAAAACGTTACCTTAATGCATTTAAAAATGCCTTTCTACAGCTTTTGGTTGGTTTGGCTCGTTGGGTGCCCCTGTTTAAGTGGAGATTTGAGGCGATTTCTTGGATTTTTCGTGTTTCATGTCGAGATAATGAACCACCTACACAAGTGCCAGGTTATAGTATAAAGTTAACACAGTACCACAAAGTCTATCTTCCCAAAATATTATAAGAAAATTGGCCCAAAATCGCAATCCGGTTAAACAAACGAGTTCCCGCCATTGGACAGCTGAAGATTGAGCAACAATGGTTCTAATACACTGAAAAACTCAAAACACTCACTACGCGGACATGCATGTAACAATTTAAGCAAGAAAATGTCAGTTTTACAGGAAGTGAATTTCCAACAACGACATGCCAGTGACTGTTCCAATTCATTCAGTTCGAGCACTGTACACGAGAAATACAATCTGAGCTGGATTAAAAGGGATGGAAAAATTGGCGATGCGCTCTTCACTTCTCAGCGCACAATACCTTAATTTCAAACTATTGGACTTTATCAGGGAATTCAAAGGTGAGAGCTTGGAAAAAAAGTAAAAAAATGCGAGAGTGAAAGGAAAACTTTACAACTTTATCCACTGAAAGTACATATATTGAAGAAAACGTTTATGGATACAACATTCGTAATAATGGCTTCAAAGTAGAATAATTTTCCCATACAAATCTGTGCAATATTTATCATTTCGCACTTGTTATATGCCCGTCGCCCCGCTGGATTGGGCTGTCTGTGCTTTGAATCTCTGAGAATCAGTCTCCATGAAGCTGTAAACTAAATATTAATAGTTAATCTGAACCGGTTAATTGTCGCGGTGCATTCAGTACTCCATCCCTAGAAAAAGGACAATTAAATAACATAGACATTTCTTAATTTTAGGAAGCGTTCTTAATACCTCTTTTGTGAGTTACTAAAGCCGGAAAAGGCACCCTCCTTGGACGTATAGTAGATTGTGCCCTTCAAAAATTGTCGAGGCAAAATTTTTCTGAGATAAATCATAAATCAGTAAAATGAAAAGTTCAATTTACATTTCGTTTTATCGTTGTAATTACACAATGCCCCGATCGCGGACTAAATAAATTTTCTGCATTCTTAGCAAAGAAGCAGTGTTGCCTCGGTCACCAGAATTTCTGTATTGTTAAAGATCATTAACCAGAGGAAACATTCTACTGAGAATTCAAAATTTCATCTAGATGCGTTCGTTTAAAATCCTTTACGGAATTCTGATATTCGGACTCTTGTTTTATTTTCTTATTTATAGCTTGATGCTAAGAAAGCTCTCGTTGGTACGAATTTACGTCGAGTACGAAACGCAGAGCGACGTCACCATACGACCGCACGTCGCTTACAAATCGTCATCCGGAGCATTTCAAGTGGCGACTGAACGTGTGCCCTCTAGCCATGATGTTACGTCCAGAGAACAAAACATGCAGAATGTGGTAGACGGGAGCCGCAAAGAAAAGCAAGACTTAACAGGAGAAATTCTCTCCTTTCTTGAAGGACTTGGAGTGCCAGTGGGCAAAGCTGATATATCTCCTGCCAATATTCCCACCACTCTTCCTCCACGAGTAAACCCAAATGGCGCGTCTTTACCGATGCTAATGAAGAAAGTAGACAATTTTTTCAATCTCTCAGAAGACAAACCGTGCCCCGCAGGTCATTTGAGGAAAGGTAAGTCTGTTTTCCGTATCTTTTTTTTGTTTTGTTTTGTTTAGTACCGATGTAACTGACTAATTTTACGAAAATTATTGCAGGACCTTTTTGCCACTCAATTACGAACTCATTATAGCATTACAGTAAAGGGCCGTTTTTAAACTTTTGTAATCTAGGAACTCGTTTTCTCCATGCCAAAAATACAGTAAAATCCCG
The DNA here is from genome assembly GCA_016490735.1 of Pachyseris speciosa. Classification (NCBI taxonomy): domain Eukaryota; kingdom Metazoa; phylum Cnidaria; class Anthozoa; order Scleractinia; family Pachyseridae; genus Pachyseris; species Pachyseris speciosa. The sequence goes on along the minus strand of JAEMWC010000121.1, from coordinate 1,047,165 downwards.
GTAATAGAATGCCGTTTTGTTCTTTTTATATTTTTGGCATATGTGGCCAGTCTGGGCGGTTCCTGAGGAGTGAATATGTTCTTGTGGTAGACAGAGCCAATTTGCCGCTGGCCAAGGTATAACATTGATTTTCACGCGTAAAATTGTTAGCAAATTAAAGCAGTTTTCATTTGAATGTCGAAAGCAATTATCGTTTCACTTTCGTTTTGCTCTACTTTGCTCTTTGATTGGTTAACAAAACTTGCGCCACTTTCTCAACCAATCAGAAACAAAACCCAAACCAATTGTGACTTGCACGAGCGCATTTTACCGCGCTTGATGCCGGTTACATGTAATTGGCGCGAATTCTTGGTTCTCTGCGCCAAACCTTGGTGCTTGGTGCTCCTCATGTATCAACATCGATTAAAATAAAAATCAAAAAATGTTAAAAATTCGCAAGCGAGAGAGTCGGCAACATTCTCAAGACTAGAGAGCCAAAGCCGAAGATCTTAAATGAACAATGTCTTATATACTATTAAAATGCGGCCTGTGCGCAATGGACTATTTCATCTAAACTAAGAAAGCAAGCCTCGAATTAAATGATGAGGAAAAGCAGTGCCTTTCGAAATATTGGAAAATATATTTCCTGACCATTAATTCACTCCTTACTTTCTTAGTTTATTTGTCCTGTAATGTGTTTCTGATCAGATCCTTTACTAAAGGATCCGGTGCTTCTATTTTGTCTCGGTGGTCCTTGCAAGCGTATACCGTTTTCCACTATTTCATCTTTCGGTTTTTTTTAAATCTCCGTTTGCATAACTCACTGGCTACTGTTTTGCATCTACAATTATCTTTATTTTTTCTCAGTAATGCATATAGCACATGGGTGTTAGTTAGACCGAAATCCATCAATCAAGCAAGCAGACAATCAATCAAAAAGAGGAAGATTTTATAGAATAATTTGATTGGTGAAAATCAAGTTATGTACTCGTGTTAATATTGAAAAAAAAAAAAAAAAAATGCCGGTAACCATTTACTTCTAGACAATTCCATAATATGGCCCCTAGAGATATCTGTAGAAGTTGTCTCACAATTCGGAATCGTTAAAATATGAGAAACTCCTAACATTATGTTCTGACACACGCAAGTGGAAAATAATTGTAACGTTCGATAGAGATAAAAATTAATGCCTTGTGAAATGATTTGTATAGTTAAAGTGTAGATTTACCAGCCTTCATTCTTGAAGATCCAAGTAGTCACCAGACGGACCTTGAAAAACACTATTAAAGCATTATCATTTAACTTCGCTGGTTTGTTAGAGCCGCGTTTTAAACAAAAGTGGCAGACAGAAGAAGAGTAATTAATATGCTAAGGATTAATTAACAATTGTTCACTGAAGTGGAAGTGAATTTTTTAATAATAACAATAGAGCAACAAAGGGGTATCAAGCGCCTATCAAGCGCCTCCCTAATAGCGGTAAGCGACTTGTTGTTGTAAAAGTTTCGGCCTCGCTTTCTTGTGGATAAGTAAAACCCCGTGTGACATTTCTTCAACTGGGGCCGGTTCCTGAAAGGTGTAATAACCCTATTCCAGGGATAAACCTGCCTTATTCCAACAGGTATTCCTGGAATAAGGCAGATTTAACGCTGGAATTTAACGCTTTTTCAGATTGTTTACATAGTGCTCGACAGTTCACGTACGTGTAAGGAAAACATTTTACCATATCTATGCCTTAAAATTTGAATTTGGAAAGATTAAACAACTTACCATTAATTAAGTCCCGTCAAACCAAACTTTGTTGCTGTTTTTGAATTTTTCGGAACAGCCACCTAGTTTATCGATAGAATTTACTCCTCGTTAACCGTAGCGAAACAGGAAGCCTTTTCGTTTTTCTCCGTTTGCTTGATATGATAAGTTGCCATAGCAACATCGTAATCTGTTACAAAACCAGGTAATTTTAGCAGAGCTCCGTCGGCCCGAAGGGCCGCCAAGCGGAGCACCATTTTTTATAGAAACCCGTAAACTGCATTTCTCATGGTAATCATTGCTAGCGGTATTGCTCGCGGGCGTCACCGCACGACGACTACGACGACGAAGTTGCCCAATAATTAATAATATCCTTAATTAATAATAATCCAACATGGCGGCCATACTCCACCTGGCCCAGCTGACAAGCTAGTTTACAGCGTACGTCTTTGATACTGGACATACATCTTATAGCCAATTGACACCTGTCAAAACAAGGTATCCGCTGACCAGTGTCACGTGACCATACCGCGGTCTCATGTTAAGACCTCATTGAGGGCAGCTTTCTTTTTAAGTTGACCGCTGACCAGGTACTTGCTTTCGATTGGATCGCAGGCTGAAGCCAAGTGTAACAACAACAATAATACTTTATTTCACCTCATAATTACTACAAGATAAAAAAAATAATAATAATACGGCAAATGATAGGGATGCTGGCTGCCTAAAAGTTAAAAATGGCAGGCAGTCAGTGAAAAGAAAAGATGATTAAATGTTTAGGTTAGAGACACAAGAACAAACAGACATAAATACACACAAAAATAGAGATAAACAGAGTTACGTAAACTACCAGTATATTAAAATGACTACAATTCTTATATTGCAAAACAGTATCATTTCTTATCTTAGAATTACAAGATCGATGTACAGATGTCTAGTATTCTTTGATAAAGTGCTGTTTCATTTTCTTTTTAAATAAAGACAATGGAGATGATTTAATATCTTCGTCAATGGAATTCCATACTGATGGTATAATGTTCACTCGCACACAAGCGACATGTTAACAACAACAAGATTTATTGCATAAGCCCAGTTCTACAAGCACGTGGAGGCTATGATAATGTATTATAATTATGCAAATTAATCATGACACCTCCCTTCCTTTAAAACAAGATAAACCTGGAATGAAGCGTTAACTAATCATCAAGCAATAATCAATAAAATGAACTTTGCTCAAATGTTTGCATTGTTTGCTGTAACAGAACAGTTCAGTTCATAACATAGTCCTTGTATCTTGCTGGCAATCTCACAGTACGGCCACTGGAGGTACACTTTGCTTGTGTCGGCAGAGGGCTGCTTTCATTGGCAACAGGCAGGGCCGAATCAGCATTACTAACAGGAACCGCGGGTGTGTCAGAGACAGGCGGTATCACTGCTTCATCTAGGGGTGGTCCCGTACTCACTACTGGGGGCTCATTTGTTAGCAACAAATGTCGACGATTGCGACGGTATGCAGTGCCGTCAGGTGTTGAGACTACGTAGGATCTAGGAGCTGTATGCTGCGCAGTAACAGTTGCCGGCTCCCAGGTCTTTCCCATTCGTATACGCACTGTTTCATGTGGCTTGATCTCAGGTAACCGCTTTACGCTGCGATCGTAGTACATCTTCTGTTTATCCCTACGCTCTTTGAGCTTGTCATAGGCATTGTGAACCACTCGAGGCTTCAAGAGGGATACCGTAGAAGGCAACTTGGACTTCAACATGCGACTCATCAACAATTGTGCAGGTGACTCCTTTAGTCCTGAGACTTGAGTGTTCCTGTACTCCAGGAGAGCTATATACGGGTCATTTCCATCTTCAAATGCTTTCCAAAGCAGCTTCTTGATGGTTTGTATCGCCCTTTCACTCATCCCATTGGACTGTGGGTATCTGGGACTTGAGGTGGTGACTTGAAATCCCCAATCTTTTGCAAACTGATGAAATTCCTTGCTTGAAAAGGGCATGTTATCAGCAATAACTTCATCTGGGATTCCATGCCGGGCGTACATAGATTTCATACCAGTTATAACAGAACCAGCTGTCTTGTCTCTTAGGAGACAAAGTTCAGGGTACTTAGAATAATAATCAACAACAAGTAAATATGACTTAGAGTTCAGTTCAAATATGTCTGCACCTAGCTTCTGCCATGGCCTCTGAGGGACTTCATGGGGTAATAAGGGCTCCTTCTGATTCTCTCTTTGGTACTTTAGACATACAGAACACTTGGAGATCATTCTTTCAATTGCAGTAGACATACCGGGCCAATAAACGACAGCTCTAGCCCTTGACTTGCATTTCTCCATACCAAGGTGACTCTCATGTATGCAGTTTAGAACACCCTGTCTCATCTCTTGAGGGATTATGAGCTTCTCACCAAGGAATAGCAGACCTTCAGCTTCATGAATTTCAGCTCGCAAATTCCAGTAGTAGGCAACGGATGCAGGTAATTTGCTTTTGTGGGATGGCCAACCATTCTTTACAACTTTACTTAACATCTGAAGGATTTCATCTTGAGCTGTTGCTTCTTTCATCTGGGCAAGCTTCTCTTTAGTCATAGGAAGACGTTCCACGAGGCTGTGGACGATTACTTCCATGTCATCACTTAATTCTTGCTCCGAGGGTGGTTCATCCAAGTAAGCTCTTGAAAGTGTATCTGCAACATACATGTACTTGCCAGGGACATAGGTGATGTTAACTTCGTACTTCTGAAGTCTGAGAAGCAGCCGTTGGAGCCTTGGAGATACTTTGGTCAGCGGCTTCTTGTTAACAGACACTAAAGGCTTATGGTCTGACTCCACATCCACTGGCCGCCCATACACATAATGGTTAAATCTCTCGCAGCCAAATACAACTGCAAGAAGTTCCTTCTCTATTTGGGCGTAATGCTCCTCCGCTTGGGTGAGGGAACGAGAAGCGTAAGCGATCGGGTGTCCATCTTGGAGGACACATGCCCCAAGACCAGACTTAGAGGCATCCACTTGCAATTTGACTGGTTTGGTGGGGTCATAGAATTTCAGAAGAGGCTGACTAGAGAGGATGTGTTTCAGACGCTCTACTGCTTGAGTATGCTCATATGACCAGATCCACATAGCATCTTTCTTTAGAAGATTTCGCAAGGGCGCAGTAATTTCTGACTGATTAGGAATGAACTGGGAGAAATAATTCACCATCCCTAAGAACCTCTGCAACTCTTCTTTGCTCTGAGGCAAGGGCAACTGTGTGATAGCACGCACTTTCTCAACATCAGATTTCAGTCCTGATTCAGAAACAATGTTTCCCATGTACTTGACTTCACTAACTTTGTATTGCAGCTTTGCAGAGTTGAACTTTACATTTGCTTGTCGAGCTCTTTCCAGAAGCTTAAGCATAGTTTCATCATGTTCCTTCTCATCTGTAGCTGCAACAATGATGTCATCAAATATGACCTCCACACCATCAATATCTCCAAACAGGGCTTCATTCTTCTTTTGGAACACCTCAGGTGCTGAACTTATGCCGAATGGCATACGCTTAAACCGATAGCGGCCGAAGGGGGTATTGAATGTACAGAGGTGGGAACTTTCTTCATCTAAGGGCACCTGCCAGAAACCATCTTTTTCATCTACAATGGAGAAAACTTTCTTGCCACTGAGGCGACTTGCAATGTCCTCTGCTGTGGGTATCCTGTGGTGCTCTCTCCGAATAGCCTTGTTGAGATCTCTAGGATCCAAGCACAGTCTCAAAGAACCATCACGCTTTTCAACAATGACTAAGCTGTTAACCCATGGGGTGGGTCTGTCAACTTTCTGGACAACATCTTTCTCCTCCAACTCTTGAAGTTTTGCTTTAAGTTTCTCAAGTAGGGAATACGGTATTCTTCGAGGCGGGTGAATGACGGGCTGAACGGAGTCATCCAGCTCAATGTGGTACTCGCCTTTCATGCAGCCTAACCCACTGAACACATCAGCAAACTTGTCAACAATCTCTTCTTTTGTGCGAGGGGCCTGGGCAACACTTTCTACTCTTTTCACCAGATTTAATTTTGAGCACGCCGAGAGCCCCAAAATTGGTGGTGAATTAACAGCAGCAACGAAAAATGGAAGGCTTTCCTTTAATCCTTGAGCCTCACAAGCCAGGGTGACTTTCCCTTCGGGTTTTACCTTGAAATCTCCATACGAAGACAGAACAACACTGGTATGCATTAAAGGTGGCTTGTTCTGGAGTTCGGAGTAGACGCTGAGTGGCAAAACATTCGCTTCGGCGCCAGTATCCAGCTTGAATTTAACAGACGATCCACCGACAGTTACGGTGGAGAACCAAGCTGAATCAGTAGCCACACCGGTGACTGTTCCGATAAATAACTCTTCGGTTTGGACTTTGCACTGTCGACCAATGGCGCCGTCTTGGCTCGGAGTCACAGTGTGTACTCGAGAATTCTTCTGTGGGCACATCTTAGCGTAGTGATGTTTCCCTTTGCAGATGTGACAGTGTCTTCCAAACGCTGGACACGATCGCGGGTAGTGCTTTGTTCCACAATTCTTGCAGTTAAATTGCTGCAGCTGGCGCGATGTTGTGGCGGGTGCTGGCTTGGTTGGTTTGTTTCTTGGTTTTACCGCGTGAACGGGGATCTTCTCCGAAGTCTGCACTTCCTTTAGTTGTTTAGCGCTAGCTTCTGCCGCTCTGCAAAGACTCGCCGCTTTCTCAAGGGTAAGATCAGACGATTCACGAAGTAATCTCTCTTTAAGACGAGTGTCACTTACACCAAATACAATTCGGTCTCGAATCAGGCTATCTTGCTGGGCGCCAAATTCACATGACTTCGCACGAGTCTTCAATTCGGTGATAAACTGATCGATAGATTCGCCCTCTTGTTGTTTACGTTCCCAGAACTTGTATCTTTCGAACACAGTATTCTTTCTCGGATTGAAATAATCTTCAAACTTTTTCTTCAGGTGATCAATCTTGTTAGGATCTTCACCAGTAGCGAATCGGAACGTATTGTATATCTCGAGCGCTTCTTCGCCGATTGTGTGCAGCAGAATGGCGCACCGCACCTTTTGATCTTCTTCGATCTTTCCCGACGCCGTCAAATATAAGTCAAAACGTTGCACCCATCTCCTCCAATTCTCGGCAAGATTCCCTTCAAGCACTAGAGCTCCTGGAGGCTTGAAAACTTCCATATTTCACTTCTGACACCATATAATGTTCACTCGCACACAAGCGACATGTTAACAACAACAAGATTTATTGCATAAGCCCAGTTCTACAAGCACGTGGAGGCTATGATAATGTATTATAATTATGCAAATTAATCATGACAGATGGACCTTGAAATCTAATATTGAATATTCCATAATTTGTTCTTGCTTTTGGGAGATAATAAGACTGTTTTGCAGCAAGCCGTGTACTATAGTTATGAATCTGTGTTATTTTAGTGAAAAAAGAAATAAAGACAGGTGGTAATAGTTGATTATGATATTTGTACATAAAGATGGCTAAATAAAAAGTTACTAGGTCCAAAAATTTTATAATTTCGAGAGATTTAAACAAAGGACTAGAGTGCTGATCGAATCTGGAGAAAGTAATTATTCGCATTACTTTTGTTTTTAGAATGAAAATTGGCTGAAGAGTGGTCTTATAGGTATTTCCCCAAATAATTATTCCGTAGGTCAAAAAAGGGTATATAAGGGCATAATATAAGCTTAATAAAATATCTAGGCCAACATAATATCGAAGTTTAGAGAGGATACCAATGCTTCTTCTAATTTTCTTAACAATACATTCAACCTGGGCCTTCCAGTTTAAGTTTGAATCAAGTGTGGGACACCATCAAGTGTGAATCAAGTGTGGGACACCCAAACCAAATTGAGCGTTAATTTTTCACTTTGAGCGAAAAACTTCATCTTCTTCGATCGAAGTTTGTCTTTTAATTCGCGTAAAAAGAATAAAAATCGAGAACGTTTCAAAAGATACTCCGGAAGGTGAATTTTCAAGTGATAAAAGGAAGAGCGAATGATTTTTCTAAGGAAAAGCTTCAAACTTGGATCGATTGTGTGGTTGAAAACAAAATAATTCAACGCATCAAGGGCTTTCACTTTCCCGCGGCATCTTGCATCTCACCAAGAAAAGTCACTTAACAGTTCACCGGCATTAATGGGAGGCGACTAGCTCAAACTCTGTGGAAGAAGCTCTATCTTTGGAAAAACCGTTTGCTATTTTTACGGATGCTTTTTTTTACTTTACTGAAGCTTTCGTATTTTCAAGTGGTAGAAACCTCTACAACACAGGACAGTGAGGTAAATTAAACAAATTAAAGCTTAACATTTGGTTTAATCGTTGTTACTTTCGTTCAGGAATGAAACTTGTATTTTTCTCTCCACTGGATATAAATAACAATCATCTGTACTCGTTTTGGACGCAAAGAAGTAGTTGAATTGTTTGTTTGTTTTGTTACGTTGTTTTCTTTGCAAGCGAACGAGTGTTTTTACTCCGCTTCACTGACTGTTTTTCGACCTCGGTGCCTCAACAGCGTTAAGAAACTTTTGCCCTTATCTTATTAACACGTAATCGCAACGAGTCCTCGTAAAAGTAAGGATTAATTAAAGCCCCGGCTAAACGATCACACATTTTCATCCAACATCGTCAGTTGTCAAACATAACGTTGGGTGGCTAAACGCACAAACAATGTTTGACAAAACACTAGACAGAGTGAGTCCACAGAACGATTTATTGCGTATTATCGCTGAAATTTTGACTTTAGGTGGTTCATTTGGTTGCTTTTTACCGGCTGTGCACGTCTTGTTGGTTGGGGTGGCTAAACGTTCAAACATTACTTCGTAATGCGAAATGTTGGATAAAAATGTTTGATCTAGATCAAACATGAAAAGCCATTTAAGAATAAATGCAATGTTGAGAAAGCTCAGTGGCTAAACGTTTAAACCCGATGTTGGATGAAAATTTTTGATCGTTTTTTAGATTGTTAAATTTGTTTCCGAACAAACATACGCGTCGTGTATTGTTTTCTTGTAATGTTTTGAGGTTTTTGAACCGCGGTCAATTCCTGTTAACTGTTCTAAACATAAAATATTGGCGCAAGGAAAGCCATGCGAAGTTTGCTCTACACCAGTAAAAAAAATAATAATCGTGGAGCTCCGCTTTTAGGCTTGGCTAAATCTGTATATTAGCTTTAAGTGATAATACCTCAAAGGAGCGGATCTGAAAGCCATTTACCACAAATTCGCTCCTTCGACTTTTATTTTAACTTTACAAACTGTTTTATCTCGATACGCTAATCGTTTTATCAGACTAAAAAAATATGGGTTACCGGGCTCGTTTTTGAGTTATTAAGCGGTTGTCGCTATGGCGACGAACCGCTTCTTGTAAAAAGTTACAGTTCACGACCCAGCGTTTCGACATTCCTGTCTAGTGTCTTCATCAGGGGTGATCTAATGTTGCAAAAAGGATCCTTTTATACGCTCACTAATTAACGACCTTTCCTATTGATGAGGTGTAAATAGGTGTCAGGTAAAAGGCCGCCATCATCGCGGTTTAAAGGAGCATGGGCGGAGTTGATGTGCCAAGCTTCCAAACAAAGGCGTTGATGGTACCGCAGGTTAGTGGTGATAAGTTTGGAATTATCCCAAGCAATTATATGGTTGGTTTGGCAAGCATGTTCCGACAAAGCAGAGTTTTCCTTTTTGCAAAGAAAACTGCTTCTTGATGCTCTTTTAAACATGTACCAAACTGGCGTTTGGTCTGTCCAATGCACTCATGATCACAGTCATTGCATGAAATAGAGTAAACAGCGTAAGTTCGTTGTTCCTTCAATACAGGATCCTTAGGTTTGACCTAATATGACCTAACGTATGAAAAGGTTTTTAGGCAACTTTGACGTTGTGGTTACACAGACCTCTTTTGATGGGTACTGTAACCCTTCGGATCTACGAGATGAGGGCAAAACCTGTAGCCGAATCCTCGTTCACAGAGGAGTTCAGAGAAAGAGTAACTGGTTTTTAACAGTTACGGAGGAAACTTTTTGAGTAACGATTGACCTTTTAGACGTCTTTGAATTTGCCAGTGTTTTGTCAAGCTTCAGCGGCTGTCGGCTTTGTTCGGAGTGAGTAGCGAATTAGCCTGTTGTGCAGGCTAGTAGCGAATATCCAAAGAATCGCTGGATATCAAAATGTTTTTCCTGTCGAATTGAAAATATCTTTACAGCTTACGATTTGATTAAAAGAAAAAAAAAGAAGATGAAAAGGACAAAAAAATAAAACAGGAGTTCAAAGGAAAACACAGAAGTCTCTTGAGCAAGTTCTGGGTTACTACTGTTCATAGATTTTGAAAAGGCCTTTGATACGTTAGAAAGGCTTTTTATCCGTCGCACCTCAAATGTTTTCAATTTTTGCCCCAACATTCAGAAATGGATTTCAGTGCTCTACAGCGACGTTGAGAGTGGAGTTATAAACGGTGGATACATGCATGACTAATTATTTTCGGGTGTCAAGAGGAGTAGGGGCAAGGATGCCCACTGCGCCCCTTATTATTTATCTTATGTGTAGAACTTCTTGCACAAAAGATACGGCAAAATCCTAAAATTTTAGGCATTGAATTACCTAACTCCAGTGAGGTTAAACTAAGCCAATTTGCTGATGACACTACATTAATATGCAAGGACACAATATCTTTACGCGAACGTATGTTGGTTTTGGGAAACTTTGGCGATATTTCAGGTCTAAAGCTAAACAGAAAAAAGACAAAAGCCATGTGGTCGTCGAAAAACAACAAAAGTAAACCATTACAAATAAATATTTCAAGAGACCCAATTAAGACTCTTGGAACCTACATTTCACACGACAGAGACAAAAACAATAACTTGAATTTCTTTCTACTGAAAAGTCAACATTAAACATTAAACACTTGACTGTCTCGTGACCTCACTCTGATGGGAAGAACTCTGTTAGCTAAATCTCTAGGAATCTGAAAGCAACAACAACAACAACAACAACACAACAACAATCTTTATTTCGTGCCCGGAAATTACACAGTGTAGACAAATACAAGAGATAAAAAATTACAATAGAAAAGAGCACAGCCACTTAGAAATAGCAAAGCTAATCGAGCTAAGTGGCTGGGCCAAGCGGAAAAAAATTTGCTAATACACTTACTGAACATAGAGCAATAGACAGGATTACGTTTACACACACACACACGTACACACAAATAACAATAGACAAGGGGATGTGTACACACAAGAACTGGAAAATAAAGTACATCAATGAACCAGTCAGTAGTTGGAGATAAGTGATTCTTTTATGCTGATCTTAAAACAAGTACGACTTTTAGATTTTAGTGAGTCTTCAATGGAATTCCAGACTTTAACTCCAGAGAAACGAATGTTAAATTTGCCATAATTGGTTCTCGCTTTGGGCAGATAGTATGAGATCTTACTTGCCAGTCTGGTTTGATATTGATGCACTTTGTTGATACTCATAAAGAAATCGTTAAAAATTAAGGGCAGTCTGTTGGAGTAATAGTCATACATGAATAAAGCACAATACAAGTATAATAAGTCACTTAGTTTAAGTAGTTTTAATTTCCGAAAGAGTGGACTAGAGTGGCAATTATATTCTGAGAATGTTATTATTCTGACGGCTCTTTTTTGCAAGGTGATAAGAGGTAAGAGAGTTGTTTGATATGTAGTCCCCCAGGTTATTAGACTATAAGTCAGGAAAGGATATATAAGTGAGTAATACAGCTGTACAAGGATCACATCGGTCACAGAATACCTTATCTTAGATAGTATGCCAATACATCTCTTAATCTTTTTTGAAATATGTAAAATGTGATACTTCCAACTAAGATGTGAATCAATGATGAGACCCAAGTACTTAATAAATTTCTCTTGTGCAATCTCCCTATTATCAATTGTCAATTTGACTAAGTGACCTTTGACCTTTTGAGGGGATGGAAAATAATGAAATTTGTCTTATCTATATTTAATGAAACCTTATTCGCCGTAAGCCAGTCAGAGACCATTTTCAGATTATAATTAACAATGGACTCGAGTTGTGCTAAATTAGAATTAGAGTAAAATAAATTTGTATCATCTGCGAAAATGTGAAAGTCAAAGACATTGCTGCACTTACTGAAATCATTGATATATAGGAGAAATAGAAGAGGGCCTAGCACAGAACCCTGTGGGACACCATGAGTAATTAGGGTGTCTTCTGATTTAATACTACCTATAGTAACATACTGCCTCCTATTGCTTAAATAGGAAGCAAACCAGTCATTAGCAATACCACGGATTCCATAGTTGCTTAATTTCTTTAGTAATATGTTATGATCAACAGTATCAAAAGCCTTAGAGAAATCAAGAAAAATTCCACAGGAAAATAGGCCATCTTCAATTGCTCTCTGAATTTTGTCTGTAATTAAAAGAGTTGCATGAAGAGTGGAATGATTTCTCCTAAAGCCAAATTGTTTGTCATATAGAACATTATATTTTTCAATAAAATTGATAAGTCTATTATACACAAGCTTCTCCAGGATTTTATTGAAAATGGAGAGCAATGAAATAGGTCGGTAGTTATTCATGCAAGTGACTGAGTCCTTTTTATGAACTGGAATAACATTAGCTAACTTAAATTGGTCAGGCACACACCCACTACTAAACGAAATATTAAAAATAAATTCCAAGGGGAATGATATGCAGGTTTTTAATAGCTTTAGCAGGCATACAGGAATGCTAAAAGGACCAGAAGCCTTGGACGAGTTCAGGCTAGAAATTATCTCTTCTATCTCTGCTGCAGAAGCAGGAAATAGCATAAAACTGTTTGCCAGCGAAGGACCAAGGAAGTCTAGGGGATCAATATCAACTTGAGGAATGTCTTCTGCTAATTTACTGCCAATTTGAGAAAAATGATCATTAAAAGCTGAGGGAATAGCCTTAGAATCAGTAATGACATTGTTACCAACAACAATTTTAGAGGGAGAGCAGAATCCATTAGGTTTGAGAGTAATTAATTCTTTAATGCCTGCCCAGGTTTTTTTAATATTTTTACTATTAGCAATGAAGTAGTTATGGTAGTAATTCTTTTTGCTGGCTTTAAGCAATTCGGTAATCTTGTTCCGATAAAACTTATATTTAGTTAAGAAATATATATTCCTAGATTCTAGGAAACGCTTATAAAACTTTTCCTTCAGCCTAATTGATGTTTGGATGCCTGGTGTGACCCAGGGCTTGGATAATGACTTAATTTCTTTGCGAGTAAGTTTACGAAGAGGTGCGTGCTTGTTGACCAGATTAGAAATACAGAGATAGAAATTCTGAAAAATAGTGTTAACATCAAGCACTCTAGATTCACTAGCTAGTACCTCCTCCCAGTTCACCTTGCTGACCTCAGATATGAGCAATTCATTATCAAGCCCTGAGTAGTCCCTTTTGTACATCTTAAAATTTTTGGGAGGATTAGATAACTTTGTGATAATCAGAAAATTAGGCAAGTGATCTGTTATCCCACAGACAATATTACCACTAATAGCATAATGCTCCAGTGAATTAAAAAATATATTATCAATCAAGGTTGCAGAATGATAAGTTATTCTAGTAGGTTTCAGAATTTGTGGATGAAATGCATAGGATCCTAGAGTATTTACGAAATCTTCTGTTTCAGAATGAGAATCATAGTTCAAAAGATTAATATTAAAATCGCCCATCAGAAGACAAAATTTACCTTCATTATTTACTTTCTCAGTCGCCTTATATAAAAAGTCAGCAGCTTTGGTAATATTTTGATCAGGATGCCTATATATTAATCCACAGACAATATTATGCTGGTGTGGGACCTCAATTTCAATCCAAATGGACTCAAATTCTGGATTAGACGTGCAAAAATCATCACGTTTTATATATGAAAGGTTATCTTTAATGTAGAAACCAACACCACCAGCATTAGACATAGATGGTTGAGACAAAAAAGAGTAACCAGGAAGATTAGTATTTAAAAAAGGATCAATTCCAGCTTTGATTTTAGTTTCGGAAAGAGCAATAACAGAAAAAGAATATTTCATGTCACATAACATATGATAGAAATCATCAAGGTTTGCTGAGAGACTTCTTATATTAAAATGCAAGGCAGAAAATGTCCTATCAGAGATAGTTGATCGAATATCTTCATTAGAGTGAAACTCATGAGTTGAATAATAACCAAAATTAGTCACAGAGGGTAAATTCAAATCAATATCAATGCTAGATAAATTAGGGCTATTATTAATACATGTAGATAGATCAAAACTGGTGGATGTAGCCTCAATGCTACCTGTTCCTTAAGACGTTATTACGAAAGTTCAAGCCAAACTCTTTAATTTTTTGTATAGAAAAACAAAAAGATGAAATAAGGAGAGAATTCCTTTTTCAAGAAAGAAGTAAAGGTAGTCTGAACTTTCCCAATTTTTCCCGATAACAGTCAAAGCACTACGTCTGAGCCGGATTGGCAGATTGCTAAACGGCCCTAGTACTGAAGCTTGAAAAGCTATTCCAAACGCTTTTTTCGAGAAGTACGGAGGTCTCAACTTCTTGCTCAAGTGTAATAAATTATAATATAAAGAAGTTAGATTAATACGTGTCCACCTTCTTCTTAGAAATGCTAGACTACTTTAAGGAATTGCGTCTAAATCGCCATGATAACTACAAAAGTGACCTTATTCTATGGAACAACCAAGATATAACTATTGAAGGTAAATCAATCGCTTTTCTGGAAAAGCTGGATCGAGAAGGGAATTTATTACATCCAAGACATTTTAAATGACAGAAGATGGAAAATTCCTTACCTACAAAGAATTTAATCGTAAGTACAATACAAAAATCAGTTTTTAAAACTATTTTCAAATCCTTGCATCAATTCCAGCAAACCTCAAATCCAAGGCATGCAGCTTCTAGTCTTAGACCTATGAACTTAATACTTGAGGACTCTGATATACTTGACTTGTCTGCGGAAAATCTATTCAGCTCTCCAAAATGAAATGTAAAGACCACTATCTTCCTTTTCAAGAAAAAGTAGAAGTAACGCCTACGGCCGTGAAATGATGGGCCAAACAGTACCCTGATATAGAAAGTCTATGGAAAAAATATTCAAAACTATACCTCGCCTCTCCCCAGACAACAAACTGAGACAATTTTCCATCAAGTTATTACATCGTATCTTAGTGACCAAAAAAGAGCTAAAACGCTTTAAAATATCTGACAGCGAAGAATGCTTTTTCTGTCAATCCCCGGATTCCTCAGTGGAACATGCATTTCTGGCGTGCGTCGTAGGTCTAAACCTCTCTCACGAAACCCTGGAATGGTTCAATAATGAAGAAAAAGTTAATCTTATCCCATACAAGCTACAGCTGCTGTTAAAGACTATAACTGTCCCCCAAATACGAACACAAACCTTTTCCGGAAATTCGACATTTTAATTGTGAAAACTCAAAAGTATTACTTATTATTCTTGTAAAATGTCAGGAAAAAAAAAAACAATTTTCAGGGATTGGAGGCAATTTGTTCTTTACAATGGAAACTAGAAAAATGCTAAGTTCATATTTATCTGAATTCAGTTATAATGCACAAAGCGTCAGTGACAATTTGTTTTATTTTGTATACGTATATTTACATTTTCTTTTTGTATTGTTGTTCGACTTATTGCTTAATCTGCAGTGTAAAACCTTACTTATTTGTAATAATAATCGTTTCATGCATTCCTGAGTATCTTAATAATAAAAGCACAGTTAAAAAAAAGGTATATTGGGTTGATACTATGATGTCATCAGTTATGTTTAGATGTTTATGAAGCTCTCTGATCTTGTTACATTTCATATTGCACTTTTTATGAATAAATTTCATAACAAGTTGTTACCTTCCAATTTTGATAGCTTCTTTAATTCAGTACTCAGTATCCATAACTACAATACACGAAGTGCAGCAAATCAATCTTATTACCTGCCTCGAGCTAGAACAAACTATAGAATATTTAATATTCGCTTTCAAGGACCAAAGATATGGAACTCTCTTGGGAAAGATATAAAGTCAACCCCTTTCAGTAAATAAAAAAAATATATATATATTTTTATAAATTGCTGTGCCAATATTAATGTCACCTTGGTTTCTGTTTTCCCTAGAGTAACGAGTTTCTTCCCAGCTATTTCTGTGATTTATTTGCTGCTCTAAGTTTGATTCTTCATTTATCGTATTCAGGATTTCATTCCTAATATATTTGTCTTTTTCCCCATGACTTGTAAATTTCGTTTATTCATAATTATTTATAGCTCATTTGTGTGTGTGTGTGTGTGCCATTCCGACCCTAATATTGTAATTTAGTATATACCACACAAGTGAATAGTACTTTTTGCGCGCTCTGATTGGTTAACTCGGAGCTGAAGAGCACGTACTATTCACCTCCGAGGAGCCGGCGCGCGAGATTTTACAATTTCCGACCGCTTGTCGGTATATTGTCACACATAAAGTAATGTTTTGGTCCGCAAATTATTCAGCATGTGTAGTATATACTAAAACAATTATTCACTTCAGTGTCGGTGAAAGTGGTGGATCCACCACTATTCACCTCCACTTCGGTGAATAATTGTTAACTATTCTATGTAATTTGGCTTCCTAGCCTTGTTAACTTTTTAGTTATTTTAGGAAGCCAGCACCCTTTCAGTTTTAATTTTTATTTCATGTTAACTCAATTTTTCGCGAGTATAAGGGTCAATAAAGTTGTTGTTGTTATTGTTTTTGTTATCTCATTTGCACATTTTACACATTTTTCAGACTTAAATATCTCCGCAACCTATGCAGATATTTACTAACGGTAAACAGCATTATTAATCTTTCCGATCCTGGGATTCTATGTGATCAACTTAAAAATTAATGGGGTAAAAATTTGATCATAGTAGCAATTTTTGTTGCCTTTTTTTTCACTTTGCTTTTATACCGATTATATTAGAAATTATTGTACGTCTTTTAGTTAATTAGTTATTCTAGTAGACATCACAACCTTTATTGTAACCAGACCAATACCTGCCTTTGGAGAGTAAGGTCCAGTCCAAACGTCGAACTTCTCATGTACCGAATCTAATGCAAATGAGAAAAATCTATTGTTTTCGCTCATTTGCATTAGATTCAGCACATGAGAAGTTCGACGTTTGAACCGGACCTAAGGCGCAATACAGTAAAAACGCGCGTATAAGAACCTAGAATTTTGGAGTTCAGGTTGAACAGGTTCTTATATTTTGGGGTATTTTTACCAATAACAGGCTGATTAGGTTCTTAGTAGGTTCTTATTTGCAAAAGTTATTTTAGTGATAGCATTCGGGGAACTGCAATAGTACTAATACGCTATAATTGTAAAGCATAAAGAATCAAGGTCCAAGAGAAAAGACCTGTATTTTTTTATATTCTGTATTAAAAAAATCTGTTTTGATTTTTAAATGTACTGCACAGTATTTGTGACTGTATTTGTAACTACAGCAAAGTTTTATGGAATGAATAATATTTTATTGGTAAGACTAAAAAGCAGTACACTACAAAAATTTTCACAATTAAAATCCAGAATTTGAACATCAAATATAAGAACCTATTTTTTTTTTGTCAGGCTGAATAGGTTGTTATATATTTAGGTATTAAAATGCAAGATTTCAGCCTGTAGGTTCTTAAATCACTAGGTTCTTATATGCGGGTTTTTACTGTAACTGTACTGTTACTGTTACTGTTACTCAATCACTCACTCTCCACTCACGCACTCACGCACTCACGCACGCACTCGCTCACTTGCTTCGTTCCTTCCTCCCATTGTTTCTCGGTACCCTGTTCGTTCGTTCCTTCGTTCCTTCGTTTCTTCATAAATTCTTCCATCTTTTCAGTTGGTTTGCTTGCGGTAAACAACAATACAGTCAAACTGGAAGACGCACAACGTGAACTTTACTTTGTCGACAAGGGTGGACAGTGGACGCCTGGTTGCAGACCTCGACAACAGGTTAAAGTAACAATTGTTATGGTTGAAATGCTACTAGATTTTTAGCAAAATTCTCATTTTCAACTTGCTATAAGTTCTACTTTGTCCAGTTGTTCGTGATACCTCGAATTCGTTGCTATAACTTTGTAGTCTGTTATTTTGAATTATTATTGTTATTCTATATCTTTTTCTTAGATCTAGATCTAAAGCAGTTTGAAATCCTTTTCAAAATAATATTATGTTTGCCGTGGTTTGTTTTCTGCCGCTTTATCGGTAAGTTAGAAGTGAAATCCAAATCAATGGTGCCATAGGTAGCTAGCTCGTTTATCCGTGCGTTTGAAACTGATTACGTCCTCGGAGCTTCATTGGTTCACTGTGTTATTCACCTTCGTTGTGATTGTCTGGAGTGTTTTTTCTTTTGAATTTACTCACTTGTTTTGAAACCGATCTCATATCGCATGATCCATTTTCAGGTTGGTATCGTCGTACCGTTCAGAGATCGTGACACTCACCTGAATATCTTCCTAAGACACATTCATCAGTTCCTGAGATGGCAACTCTTGCATTATAGAATATTCATCGTAAAACAGGTGAGTAAAAAGACAATCTTCATCGAATCTCCATACGCGGTTTCTCCCTTTATATATTTTTTATTTACAATATCTGTGTAGCGTCCTTGGCTCGATTTCCAGCCGTTTTGGGAGTCCAGAATTGCCTGAAAAAAAAAGAGCCTTGAAATTGAGCCTGGTGGAGTCGTGATGGACATATAGCCCATTAGCCAAGCCAGTGATCCACTGATCTTTCCTTTCGCTTTGTAATCCACTCTTGCCTCCAAGGCAAATTTTACCAACACCAAAAATACCAAAAATAAACATTTTTAAACGTTTTGAAGTTTTTCTCTAAAAGAAATTAATTATTATTTTGTTCGAAAATACCGTTTTCATGGGCTATCCTCAAAGACAGACTACCGTATTTCCTCGAACAATAGCCGTCCCTCGATTAATCGCCTCCCTCGAATAATCGCCCCCTTTGACGGAAATATTTACAATAATCGCCTCCCTCGAATAATCGCCTTCCCCCCACCCTTCTCGCCATCTTCTTTTTCTTTTATCCCCTCCCTGTCAAGTTAAAAATTGACACCTTGGGCAACAAACAAGCTTTCACTGAAAATTGACATTGAAAATTAATCAAGGAACCAAATTTGGAACACTTAAAAAGCCCGTGTTCAGTTCTTTCATGCGATTACTTTTTGATTTAATGGGATAATGAAACAAAATACTTAGGGAATCACTTCCAGTGAGCAATATTTGAAAAAATCGCCTCCCTCGAATAATCGCCTTCACTTGAATAATCGCCCCCTTTTGGTGCGAAAAAAACAATAATCGCCACCGGCTATTATTGAGAAAATACGGTATTTGTAACATCACCCCTACGTTCCCTCTCCCAATGTTGAATTCACGACAGCTATGTAGAAAAACATTCTGCCACTCACGAGTTTTGGTGCATACACTCGCAATTTTTTGCGCATACAGGCGAATTCAACATTGTAATAAGGGAGGGTGATAGCCACGTGTTGAGGTAACATGAGGTGACATGTGACGTGAGAATTGGCGACCTTTCGTGTGGTGTTACAGACAAATTTGGCGGGGAGTGTAGTGCTGGTGTAGAAACGAAATTTCTGAAATTAACCGACAAGCGTTAATTTGCAGTTCTTATTCAGTCACATGTTTTGGTGACCGAAAATGGAGTTTTCGTAAACTTTAATTCGAAAACTTTTTACGAATAGGAAAGAGCTTCAAAAGGTCCATTCATCTTTACCTTGGCTGGTCGTAATGCGGTAAAGTAGCATTCTGTAAATGAGATCACCCTTTTCCCAAGCCACATCGTCAGACTCAACATAGCAAATGATTGTGAAACCAAAACATTCATGTTTGGCCACAAATCAAATCGGAAAAGTTACTATGTTAATAGGTCTTGGCCCTCCTTTCAGCCAAAGATAATTCACGAAGGGCTGCTGCTCTTCTGTCTAAAAGTGCCTTGGACTCTCTTCTTCTGCAGACAGCTACGACTGTTTTCGTCTTCATATTCTCGTGATCCATTAGAGCGGTTTTCAATTGACTGTCGAAAGTAATTTTGGTTTTGCTTTGGTTTTGTATTGCTTCGCTCAGTGATTGGCCAGGAAAACTCGCGCCACTTTCTCAACAAATGAGAAGAAAAACCCAAACCCAGCGCATTTCTCCGCGCTTTGCGCCGGCTACATGTAATTGCTTCGTATTCTGATTGGCTCATTACACTGCTTATTTCTATTGTGATTGGCTGGACTAATTGCTTTGGTTTTGGTTTTACGACACTCGATTGAAAAGCGCTCTATCACCAGGTTACACCAAGGTTATGATATTTCTTTGTCACAGTGCGCCAGAACATCTGTGGTGATTTTCCACAGGCTGATGGTGAAGCCTTTAATCGCGGGATGCTAATGAACGTTGGATTTTCCGAAGCGATGAAGGTGGCAAACTTCAGTTGCTTTATCTTTCATGACGTGGATCTGTTGCCCGAGGATGCACGGAATGACTACAGCTGTCCATCGTCACCAAGACACATGTCAACTGCGGTCAACAAAATGGACTACAGGTAAGTAAATCAAAGTAGCTATGGGCCACTGAAAATGAATTCAAGCCACTCACGTATCACATTACAACCACATATGCAAATTAGTCTATCTCAACATTCCTTCGATTTTACTCAAGGGCCTGGATACATGGCGAATTTCAGCCCGGGCTGAAATTTCAGTCCGGTTATCCGGGCTGAGATTTCTGGTCGGCTTCCAGAACAAATCTTCTTAAAAAGACGTTTGCGATTACATGAAGAGAACTTCCGTCCGGTCTGAATTTCAGCCCGGGTTGAGACTCTGTTGCGTGATCAGGCCTTAACAACCAACTTCCAAACAAATAACTTCTTTCGATCCGTTCCCTTTATTTCGGGCAAAATTATCAAAAGCATTTTCTTCCTCATCTGTATAAATTTCATAAATCTTTTGTATTATTTGGATGATTTTTTTTATTTGACCGTTTTTATGATCGTAACTTTGGTTGTAGATTTTCACTCAAGTATTTAAAACTAACAAAGCAGCGCAGACGAGACAGCGCAATGGTAAGACATACGCCTTCCAATCAAAAAGTTCGGCCAAAATACAGATGTTATTATGACACTATTTCAGCTGAAATGATCATTCAAAAAATTCTTACAAAGCAAATCAAATTTTAAAAACAACCTTTTACCGTCCAGTAGCGGAAATTAAGTTGGGGATCCTAAGGCTAAACCGTCTTTCTTCGCTTTCAAAACCGTCATATCCTCTTTCTTGGCATGTGATATATGTGCCCAAGCGTTATGCACTGGTCAGCGGATTGTTTAACAGAATTGACGGACACTGAAAGTTTCCTCGTCACACCATTAACGCGGATTTTCTGAGTTAAAAGGAGTGAGATGGCAACGGTGTCTCTTCAAATAACAAGTGAAATGCCTAAATTCAAGGTCTTGTGAACGTGAGCGCATGCATGAATGCGAATTTCGTCTTCTTTTTCTTTGCCTCTTAGTTGTTAACAGCAATTTATTTCCCGGATAGATCGCTGACATTTTACAACTTGATCTATTTGGAATAAGCGCGACATAAACGAGACAATGACGTTTTGATGCCGTTGCTGTAGTGACTCCCTAATGAAGAATTACACTGTGTGTGTTTGTGTGTGTGTGGCGGGGAGTAGGGGAAGGGGGTGAGGGGGGAGGGGGTGGGGGGAAGGTTGGGAGACACGAGGATGTAATATTGTCCTTATATGTGATACGCACTACAACAAAGCACAGTCTAGGGACTTTACTTGGGCTAGCCGCAGGCTCCTTTCCTTGGTTTTAAAAACACGTCGGATTGATCATTAACAATACCGTCCCTAATGGATTGACTTCCAGTCTCAACATGCAAAAAAAAGTACAAGATAAACCTTTCATTTTCACACAGAATACTGATATGGCCACGACGTTAGGCCAGAAATGTGCTTTACCGGTTATAAAAATCGCAGTACTAATGCTAGCTATCAGAAATCCGACTGTCCTAATGGCAAAATTATATTTAAATCACATTGGTTATTCCAAATGGCACATTCCAAAAATGATAATGGCAGTTTTTTTAGTGGAAGCTAGAATTCGATAGACCGTCAAACATGATATATATGAGAATAAATATATGAAAATCATATATTTGAACTGCGGATTAATGATTAAATATGTTACTGATCATAGCAGTTATGAACACTACTTAAGCAGTGGTGAAAATAGAGCCTGGAAAAAATTCAGGCTTGTACGTACAAGCCTGAATTTTTTCAGGCTCTATTTTCACTACTGCTTAAGTAGTGTTCATAACTAAGTGAAGCACGATCGTCCGGGTGAGTGTAGTCCTGAGAAGGACTGTTTGTGGTGACATTGACTGACGTTTCGACAACCTGAGCGGAAGTCATCATCAGAGTCAAGTGATTGGAGTAACGTCAGGAGATGGTATAAGTACTCTGGTTGTTGATGTGATTGGCTAACGAAGTCGTGATGTTATTGGTTGTCTGTCAGTTAAGCCGTGATGTTATTGGCTGTGAAGACTGTAAATCGTGATTGGTGCGTTTCGATCCGTCTTTTGTTAGTCAAATGTTCGTAGGTGTATTAGTCAAATTAGTCGGTGTGTCTATTGTTTGTCTGTTGTTGATATCATCAATAAGTCGTTTGTAAGGTGCGGGAAACTGTTGACAACGGTTCAGTGGTGTCTGTTCTAAGTTAGTAAACCAACTTTCCAGTGCGATCCGTTGGTGGTAGTTAGTACAGTAGGTAATGCATTTAGCAGAGTCCCAGTCGATTGTGTGGTTTGTCAGTAAATGGTGCTCAGCAATGTTATTGTTGATGTCACCATTTCTCGTCGCTCGTTTGTGTTCAGTCAGTCTTACGTTCAAATTTCTGCCAGTCTCACCGATATAAGTGGCCTGACAGTCGCAGCATTCGATCTTGTAAACTGCTCCCTGTCTGTCCTTTGGTTCGTCTTTGTCCTTAACGTTCGTCAATAATTGTCGTAAAGTTCTGATGGGGCTGTGAGCGACACGGATATTGTAAGGTTGTAGTATTCGTGCAATGGTCTCAGAAGTTCCTTTGATGTATGGTATAGTCGCTTTAGTGACTGGTGTCGGGTTAGCGTTCGTAGCGTTTGGTTCTGTCCTGTAAGTGTTGCATCTAACAAAGTCGCGGTTGTAGTTGTTCTTACTGAAAACGTTGTCTATGTATTTGCGTTCGTCTGCTAAACTGTCGTTAAAGTAGTCTGTCAGTGTGTGTGGGTTTTCTGTAAACTGTCGTCTGTAGTCTGTTGTTGTCACGGCTAACAAGGCAGTCTAGAAAAGGTATCTTACCATTTTCCTCGATCTCCTTGGTAAACTGTATGTGGGCGGTCTGTCTGTTGAGATGTTCGTGAAAATCGTCGATTTCGTCTTTGTGTACAGCTGTGAAAGTGTCGTCGACGTAACGTAGCCAGAGCGGTAGCGTTCGTTCGTAAGTCGCAAGGGCTTGTTCCTCGATGTTTTGCATGACGATCTCTGCTACAACAACGGAAACTGGTGAGCCCATAGCTGTCCCGTGCAATTGTTTGTAGTGTTTGCTGTTGACTGAAAGTAGGTAGGCGTAAGGCAAAGGTTCAGTAAGTCCATTAAGTCGTCTGTTGGTAGTGGCAGTTGTAACGTGGAGTTCTTAATGGCGGCCTCAGTTCAATCTAGAGCCAGTTGGAGTGGAATACTGGTTAACAGTGATTTCACATCAAAAGACACTAGTTTGTAGTCGTCAGGTACTTGTGCTGTCTTAATGGCGTCAATAAAGTTTTCAGTCGACTGTAGTTTGTGTCGTGACTCGTCAGTCAGTGGTTTCAGTATAGTAGTCAGGTATTTAGACAGTTGGTAAGTCGGCGAACCACAGAACGAGACTATGCGTCGCATAGGTATGTTGGGTTTGTGTAGTTGGGCAGTCCGTAAAGTTTCGGTGGTTGTGGCACGTGGCACCTCAGTCTGTTGTAGCGTCGAATGTCAATAACGTCAGCTTTCTTAAGTGAAAGTAGTTAGCCGTTGAGTTTTCGTTGAAGTGCTGGCGTCGGGTCTCGTTTAAGTAGTTCGTAAGTCTGTTTCTCGTTGACAAGTGCGTCCATTTTGTCGTGATAGTCTTTCTTGTCCATAACAACAGTAACACGTCCTTTGTCAGCGGGAAGTATAACAATGTCATTGTCGTTTTTCAGTCGTTTAAGTGCTCGTCGTTCGTCTCTAGTCAGGTTATTGTCTGTGAGAGAAGCTGATTGTATAGTAAAAGCTATTCTACTTCTGATGTTATCCTTGGTCGGTTCTGATAGTTCTCTTTGACGAGACAGAGCCGCCTCAACACTAAATACAATGTCCTCGGTTGGTATACGTTTAAGCGTCACTGAGTGTTTAAGTCCGTAAGAGAGTACCTGAGTTTCAGTCTTGTCTAAGGGACGGAAAGAGATATTCTTGACCCAGCTGGCGTCTGTTTTGTGTCGTTTTTTGTCTTTAGTACGTTGTAGTTGAGTTAGTTTTAGTTGTGTCTTAGTGCGGCATTGTTCAGTTGTTTTCTTAGCTCGTTGGTCGGCAATGTTTCGTACAACGTCAAGTAACTTAGTCGGTACAAGTTGTTTTAGTTGGTCAAATCGTTTCTGTAGCCTACAGAAGACTGAACCGTTACAACGACAAACGGTTTGTCGTTGTAACGGTTCAGTCTTCTGTGACAGTCGTTAAGACGGATCTAAACGCACCAATCACGGTTTACAATCTTCACAGCCAATAACATCACGGCTTAACTGACAGACAACCAATAACATCACGACTTCGTTGACTAATCACATTAACGACCAGAGTACTTATACCATCTCCTGACGTTACTCCAATCACTTGACTCTGATGATGACTTCCGCTCAGGTTGTCGAAACGTCAGTCAATGTCACGACAAACAGTCCCTCTCAGGACTACACTCACCCGGACGATCGTGCTTCACTTAGTTATGATATGACTCCTGGGTTCAAACCATTTACGATTTTGCTTAAGTAATGTTCATAACTGCGATGATCAGTCACATATTTAAAGAATTAAGCTTACGTCCTCCAAATTAATGCTTTCTTTATGCGAACTAACTAGTGTTGAAAATAAAAAGCACCTGATAACACAACCTCATGGAGAGACCCTGGGAACGAGATTGCTGATAACCGCGCTGAAAACAACTAACAAAGCAAATGACAGGCTTTATACCCGCAGTGGTCCAATTTTCGTCCCTAGGTTTGGCCTTCTGTCCACTCTAAACGGCGTTTTCGGCGAGCTGTCAGTTAAGCTTTAGTGAATACGTAAATACGGAATACAGTGTATGAGAAACTTTTTGAAGACGCTGACGTGACAGAAGCAATCTGCGCATGGTTTACCATAGATTTGGGCGTTTGGGGGCCGGAGCATCATTTCATTTTGAGCGGTGAAAAAGACGCAAAAACGATAAATATGGACGAAACACAGTTTATGTTTGTGTTTTCAAGGCCAAAACGCCATTTTAAAGTTTTTGCTGGTTAGAGTGGACGGGACTTCAGAACAAGTACCGCAGGGGCAAATCTTTGGAGGAATTTTTTGATATAAATAATTTGTTCTTTCTCTTAGGTTAAAGTACAAGACCTTGTTTGGAGGTGTAGAAGGTTTCTGGAGAGAGCATTTTCGCAAAGTGAATGGCTTTCCTAACCGCTTCTGGGGCTGGGGAGGAGAGGATGACGATTTATACGTGAGGTTTGTGAATAATATCAACCTTTTTGCTACTGTAGCTTTGTTTATGAATAAATGACACGGGCTATTGAAAGGGTATATATACCAGGCACCCGCGATTGACAGTCCAACGGGGGAAAGCTGATTCGATGTCAGAAGGCAGAGAATTATTTTGCACATAAAAGAGTTCAGTTCTCTCTTTTCAGTTTTGTGGTAGTTATTTCTCCTTTTTGCGCAAAAGATAAACTTATAAAAATGCGCCGCGTAATTTTCTTTTGTCGTCGCGCATCAGGTTTTGACAGTAATCCAAACAGGATAAACAAAGATAGCTTTTGATCAAATTTCGCCATTCCACCTCATTCCCTTCGAAACAATATAGCTACAAAATCCGTACCATATCTATTTTATCCCATTTCTGTCTCTCATCAAAGATGCTCACCAGGCATTGTAAGTAGAAAGCGCCACTTCTTATGGTTAGCATGCTTAGCAATATTAAGTAAAAATTACAAGCCTCCCTTCTCTACGTTCTTTGTGATTCGTTAATAGGATAACAGAAAGACAACTTAGTTTCACGCGGCCAGCGCAAATGATTGGTCGATACACGATGCTGCATCACGTGCATGATGACCGTGACGCAAACCCTCAAAGGTGAGACAAGTGGCAAAATAAATATGGCCTTTAGATTTTCATCAGGAGTACGACATCGAGATTGAGTGCGAGTTCGGGCAGTACGACTTACCATTTTCAAACCAGAAACCTTAGGGTCGGTTATTTAAACAAAGTCTAACTTAGGCCGCGGCTTAAGACAATCAGTGGGCCTACAAATCTGTTTGTAAGTGGTTTATTTTAAGTAGATAAATTGCTTTCTAGCCTGTGATGCATGCCTTCTTGTTACCATCAGCATCAGAAAATGTGTGGAATATGATTGTTGGCAAAATTGAAAATGGCTTAGAACGCGGTTTTGTTGAACACTGTCTAAACTATGTTTTAATAACCGACCCTTACTCTTCCTAATTGCTTACCAGCAGATAGGGAGATATTGAAGTCACAAGTGATTATCTAAAGCACGCCAACTAGACTTGGAAAGTGGTACTTGTACTCCTATCTAACGGTCCCTATCTCTTATCTCAGTATTCATCTGTGTCCCTAGATACAACAGCACTGTCAACCAAGAAGATGAAAAAATAATAATAAATATTAAAAAAGAAATGAAAAATCTAAGAAGTGCATTGGTCCTTGAAGGAGCTATGTCACGAGTTTTTAATATTACTTTGAAAAGCTGAAATTTGTATTCGAAGCAACGAAACAAAAATAATGGTTTAGTTTTGTTTAAAATTATTTTACCAATTTAGCAAAACTATAAATAAGCCTCTTTGGCTTAGGATGGCACAGATTGAAATGGATTGGAAATTGCAAAAATTGGGCCACTTTTTTCAACTTCTTCTCAGGCTGTGCTGCGGAAAAAAATTGCCAAAAAATAGCTTCCTCTTTTGAGAAAATAGCATGATATCTTTGTTTTGGTGTTCTAAGGGCATTTTAGTTATAAGCAATGGTATTTGAGGGTCTTTGGTTTAAAATGACTCCATAAAAATCACCACGACATGGCCCCTTTAGTGTGAGGCCCAATATTTATCCATCTTAGAGATTAAAACGTGACTAAAGATATTACAATTCCAGCAGTGTGATTGGCTATACGAATCCATGCTATCAGCTCGTATCTCTGCAACGAACCGATGTCGTCATTTAACGCCTCAGTGAAAAGGAAAGCTGATAGTTTTGTTCCTATTGAAAGCTGCAAACTGGGAGAACTAATGGAAATAATTAAGTCTAGAAAGTCGTCTTGCAACGAAATGAGCCCTTAAAAATTCTCACACAATAACTGACCGATAGTGGCTAAATTGTTAACAAAACGGGCGAGGGCCAGTGCTAGCCTCTTGCTCTTAACAGTTTTTCGTACAGCAAACCAACACTGAAAATCTATCAAGAGATCAGCGTTTCTTTTTGCATGCAATGCAGCTTACCAGTCGTCAGTTCCAACGCTCTGAAACACTCCCTATATACAACACTTCAGAGGTGATGAGAAGAGTACTCTTCTAAATTAAAGCGAAGCTATTTTATTTTTTCATTAGATAACCATAGGAAGCACGTTTCCACTGAGATCTCGTCACATGTTCTGACACATGCTTTTCAAACCATAGCTAAAATATCCCAATATGCTTTTTCAACTCTTATTTAATTAGCTTGCTTAACCGCCTAATTGCCTTTGATGCATAAGTTGTCTTCTTGTTAAATATCATCACCTCAGTAGGACTCTAAAAATAAACAAGGGTATCTAAAAGATAGCAATGCTGGGGAACATTCTGTTGATAGTGACATATTTTACGCCAGTGATTCATCTACCTGCCAGTTCCAAGACTTACATTAACCTTTATTTCTTAAAGTGCTGTCAAATCGTGAAGAATCTGTCTGTCCTTGTATGCATCAACTTCATGTATGATGACGAATCGATGACGAGGTGTGACAAGGGATCGTGACAACAAAGCACATTGTGATTTGAACTATGTTTGGACATACAACGATACACATCACTGAACCTTCCCTTTACCAGATCACGAAAATTGAAAGATGTGGAAACTGTAGGAGCAGAAATCTAACTTATAAATTATGTACTGGTATGCATTAAACGTCTATAGAATGTTGACAGACTGTGTCAAGGACGTGTCCATCGCGATGTGTGAAAATGCTAAAGCTTTAGCTTAAATTCACGTTTGGATGAAAAGGAATAGATCACTGCATATATGAAATTAGCGTGTTCTAGGGTTTTCGTTTGTTTTAATATTCCACAAACTTGAGCAACGACGATTTCTCTTCATTTAAGAATGCGATCAAGGAGGTGAGAAACATACATACTAAGTTTAAAATTAAGATGTCACTAACAATTAATTAACTCAAGAATTCATACTTCCTTCTATATATTCTTCTTAAATCCTGATTATGTTGCTGATCGCTCGCTACACTCGCTCCGCAACAATAAGAAAAATTGTTGATCTCCATCTTATCTTGTAACAAACCAAAACTCGGTCTTACAATGATAACGATTTTCGGTCTTGCTTTCTTTAATTGTTCCATTGGAAACTGTTAGATGGTTCTAGATTATGCTTTATCAAATGAGGTAAAATGTTTTGCAGACCGATAGAAACGATGACAGCAATAACGCACATCAAAGTATTCACGCAGAATTTTTATTATTCTTTGTCAGGTATGAAGAACTAAAGGTGAGTGGAGCATCAATTGACACGGACGGCTTAAATACGCTAACATACAAAGTGTTGGAATACCAGGAAATGCCCCTGTACACAATGATATCAGTTTCCCTGAGATAAATTCAGCAATTCCAATTCCCAACCCCACAGCCTTCAAAATTCTCGAGACTCAGACAAGCATACACCTTGGTTGGTTGCAACTGAAGATTGAGGCACGGTTTGCTCAGCCCCAGAACCCTGCAGCCTACAGAAACCCTTT
Organism: Pachyseris speciosa; assembly: GCA_016490735.1. Taxonomy (NCBI): domain Eukaryota; kingdom Metazoa; phylum Cnidaria; class Anthozoa; order Scleractinia; family Pachyseridae; genus Pachyseris; species Pachyseris speciosa. Next base: position 1,018,100 of record JAEMWC010000121.1, on the reverse strand, counting down.
TGTCTGACCATGGCTTGACAGTTGGTATGCATCTTTCAAACGATGCTGCCCTGAATAAGAATTATCCACAATTTAAAGTAACTGGCGAACGTACTAAAAGAGATGAATTACAGTCATTAGGTTTAGAAAGCGTGGAATGATCTGTTATGTACCTTATAATTGAATAACATATAATGGAGACAATTCGAGCCCAAGTTAGTTAAATGATCAATAGTTTTATCATTTTGACACAACTATCTTCTTGCTGTAAACGATTGCATTTTATTGAAATACTCGTGGGTATATTACGATTCAACAAAATGAACAGCTCCCAGTTGACTTGTTAGCTCCTTTGGTAGAGCATTGCACCGGTATCGTAGAGGTCGTGGGTTCGACTCCTGTACAATCGTGAATTGTTTTCAGGCTTTATTTTCACTACTGCTTAATTCAAATATATGATTTTCATAATCATTCTCACATAAAATAAAAGTGAAATGTAATCACAGAAGTATCGAGTCTTACAAGAGCTAGTTGAATGATTAAGAGCTACGAGAGAGCCATAAAACGCAAGGGTATAGTAAAAGCTCGAAAATCCACTTAGGCTAAGTTGCCATTGGCTTTGCTGTAGTGCGATAGCAACCACTTATCTACGGTTGAGTCCTTATAAACTCTGCCTCTTAATGAAACGTTTAGTAGCTCGAATACTGATGACACCGGGAAATTAGTGTCATAATTCTTTTTGGACTGGTAGGTTTGGTTATTAGTTTTTATTTGAGGTCTGGCGCTTAATCCCTCATAATTCTCCAATATTACCTATACAACTTCATCCAAAATGGTGGCCAATCTATTATTCTTTTGTTCTATGTTAATTATCCCTCTTTGTCTCGTCAACATGTACAAAATACAAAAGAATTTTGAAAATGAGGTAAATATGGCTAATTAACATGCAAACAAAAGAACAATAAATTGGCTGCCATTTTGAAATAAGGTCTATGGCTCCCCACTACTGACTCCCAATGTTACCAGTAACTCCCCAGTATGACATATGGCGGACCTCTGTAATCTGTAATGTTAGTATGACGGATTCCTAAACGTTGACTTCATTTCCGTTCAGACAGTTTCTTTAGAAGTTCATAAGTAAAGAAAGAGCTTGAATTTATTCAAGGGGTTCCCACTCAATGACTTACATCCCATTTTGCAGTATTTCATTTAAAGTCAGCCTTGAAAACGAGAGCACCAACGCTCGTGATCGGTTAGCTAAGCTGGTGAGAGCTCCAGATTCCTGATCGTAAGGTCGAGGATTAAACCCTGAACCAGGACCACAAACCAGTGCCTTAAAATGTTTGGTAAGATCATGTCGGCTGTGTACTCAACATCTGCTTCAGTTCAGATGAGCGCGTCATTGGGTAGCCGTTGGCCTGGCGCTCTTACTTCCATATGTGATGGAAGCATCCTAATAAAAGATTATTATTGTTTTAAAACGTAAAATAATATAAATTTTTTTTCCTGTACTCAGAGCACAATTAAAAGACTTAAAAAAGTGGAATATTTCGTTCGGATCAACCGAACTTCGTCAGCCACAATGTAAATTTGAAAGTTAAGAAGGGTTATATAATGGACCCGAGGGAGCTAAGATAGTGTCATAGATTCTGGCTAATTCGAACCCATTGTCTCTGTTCAAGGAGGGCTTACGTAATTTTATCTCAATTGCCTCCCTTATGCGGCGTTTGAAAGTGTTACTTTCCGTGGCAAGAACTTTTGTTTTACTGGAATCCACCGAATGACCTGTGAGGTGGCAATGTTCACGAACAGCTGACGAGTTTGTAGAAAGATGTTCCTTTACTCGAGTTTCCAATAAACGAGACGTTTCGCCCACATAGTCTTTGTCACATTGTTCGCAATGGATATGATAGACTGTTCCACACTTTCTAAGATTTTCCGTTTTGTCCTTAACCCGAACTAGTTGTGATCTTAAGGAATTGAAAGGCTTGTGTACAAGTGTTATCTCGTGTGATTTGAATGCACTTTGGAGGCGTTCCGAAATGCCTTGATGTATGGCATTGAAGCATAAATTCTCTTCTCATTAACAGATTCTTCAGGATCTCTCGAGGCCGATCCAGTGCTCGGTATTGTTAGCATCCAATCAGGATAATTATTGGCTTTCAAGGCTTCCTTAACGTGTTGAATTTCCTTAACTTTGTCGACTTCTTCGGACACCAAGGTGTGAGCTCGGAGTAGTAAAGTGTTAACTACAGCTCCTTTATGTTGTAAGTGGTGGTTGGAATGAAAATTCAGATATTGATCGGTGTGAGTCGGTTTCCGGTATACAGTGACCTTCGTTGAGCCATCCTCGTTCACGTGAAGGCAGGTGTCAAGAAACGGGATTTTGCCATTCTTTTCTTCCTCTGAAGTGAACTGGATGTGTGGATTGATGATCGGAAAAAGAGCTCACTGCGTATTCATGAATTTTGGTCATCGTGTCGTCAACATATCGATACCACATAGCTGGCGGGGTAGGTGCGGTGTCCAATGCTCTGCTCTCAAAGTGTTCCATATAAAGATTGGCGACTATGGGTGAAATTGGGGAACCCATCGCGGCTCCTTGTTTTTGCTTGTAGAATTGATTCTGGAAAGTGAAGTAGGTACTAGAGAGGCACATCTCAAGTAGGGTGGATAATTGTGGTATATCCAGAGAACATCGATCCGGTAAAGTTGGGTCACCTTCCAGTTTCGATCTAACAATTGGGATAGCTTCATTGATCGGGATACTTGTAAACAGCGCCGAAACATCGTATGACACGAGTTTCTGTCCCGGGGTACTTCAAGATCTGCGATTTTGTTGATGAAATGCTCACTATTGATGATATGGTGATCATTGAGACCTACAAGGGGTCTTAGTATCTTAGTAAGGAACTTGGCAGTGTTGTACATCACACTGCCAATGCTTGAGACAATTGGTCGTAGCGGAGCATCTTTTTTATGGATCTTGGGAAGACCGTAGAATTTAGGAATGTTCTCTGCTGTGGGGTACAGTTGGTTGTAAAGGGGGTCAGAAATTCTGCCTCCCCTTCGCCAATTCTTCAAAATTTGAATGAGTTTATTCTTGATGGATCTAGTGGGATCGGATGTCAACTTCTCATAGGTGTTGATGTCATCAAGTAGGTTCATGACTTTACTTTGGTAATCTTGTTTGTTGAGGACGACCGTAGTGCGAACTTTATCAGCTGGTAAGATGACGACAGAGTCATCCCTCGCTAGGGACTTGATAGCTTCTCTTTCTGCTTTGCTAATATTTGCTCTTGGAGGTTTGCTCTTGCTTACGATCTTAACTATTTCACTTCTCAGGCTTTCAGCTTGGCTCTTGTCCTTCAACTGGTTACAAGCATGCTCTGTAGCCACAATAATATCTGCCACTGGAATCTTTGACGGAGTGACGCTGAAATTCATTGCCACCTCACAGGTCATTCGGTGGATTCCAGTAAAACAAAAGTTCTTGCCACGGAAAGTAACACTTTCAAACGCCGCATAAGGGAGGCAATTGAGATAAAATTACGTAAGCCCTCCTTGAACAGAGACAATGGGTTCGAATTAGCCAGAATCTATGACACTATCTTAGCTCCCTCGGGTCCATTATATAACCCTTCTTAACTTTCAAATTTACATTGTGGCTGACGAAGTTCGGTTGATTCGAACGAAATATTCCACTTTTTAAGTCTTTTAATTGTGCTCTGAGTACAGGAAAAAAATTTTTTATATTTTTTTACGTTTTAAAATCATGATTCCAGAGCAGGAAAACAATATTTTTGATTCTATTATTATTGTTGTACATAAAGCTTGAAGCTTGATACGTAAAAGAAGCCACATATCTACCAAAAAGAGTAGAAAACATAGTTCCCTGTACTGTGGCGGATCTGTCCTATCACACATACCAGGATTGCTTGGATAGAGACTGGGCGATTGGCTGAGACCATCTGTTCCCAGAGTTTGTCTTGGTTATGAAAACCTCTTAGAAGAAGTGAGCCGCGTATCCTACTACTCACAAAAGAGAAATGTCATCCTTGTTCTATAGACCATTGTCGCTTTGTGTAGGTCAGTAATTTCCAAGTTCTTCTGAAAGGAAGAACGTTGAATTCAATAGGATCGTTCCTAAGTGTGATCGCCTGGATTCTCTCTTTGGATCGATGATTTAGCAGAGATTACACATGTGAACGTAACCGCTGCCAGGAAATGTTGTTTAAGATGTCGCATGAAGTTCCACTATTTAGTGATGCTTATGCTAATAAAGATAGTCCCGAGTCTGTGCCCCCTAGTTTTTATTGTTGAAAAGTAATAAGCGTGTCAAGAACCAACATTTTACAAAGTAAAAATACTCTAGGAGCGGATTCAGAGCCACGTTAAATTTTCGAAACTTTAAAGTGGCTCTGACTCCTCTTGGAGAAAAGTTGTATTTTATTATGCTACCTATTTCGAAACGCTAAAAATGGGGGTCAACGAGCTCGTTTTTAGTTGTTGTTCATTGTAAAATTAGGAATGTTTTTAACGGGTTAATGGGTTTCTATAGTATACTATTACGTAGAATAACGTTTCCTAACTAATTTACCAATGATTAGGCACTATGATACCACTACAAAGGTAATAAGTGCTGGAAACTGGCCAGCTATTAAAGGGATAACCACTACGCTACACCGCAGTTCGTTGCTCCCTCAATCCGAGGGTTCAATTAACCCTATTAACTATTCCAGGCCGTACCAAATTTCGTCTGTATTTCCTTTATGTGTTTTTCAATTTGAATCAATTGAATCCCATAACCTGATACAATATCAGAAAGATTGATGCTTAAGCCGCAAGCAATATGTTTTGTTTTAAACAAACAAATGGAAAGATTGCTGTTAAATGCGGGAAATTTCAAAAATTTACTGTGGCTCTGAATCCGCAACTAATGTTTTTTTTAAGCAAGCAAGTGGTAATATTGTTTGTAGTGGAGCACCATCAAAGTGCCTGTATAAAATGCAGATCCGTAAAAATCACTGACTGTTACAAAGTTCATGGGAATTCGTGTATAGCTCTACTGCCTACTTTTTAAGCCAAACAAAACGCACAATTCCTTGACTTTCATAACCCGATACACACTTAAGGTCGACTCATAGAGTTGTCCATGTCGCCTTCGATTAGCCGCCGACGCCCTGGTTTTGTGTTTACCGTCAGATGGAAAGTAAAAAGCATACAGCCTGGCTACTTAATCCTCAGGCATGTGGAGAATGAATCCCAAAGATATTAACTGCCTTGTGCGAACTGCATAATGAGCTATCAGAGTAGGCTATCAGATGTCATTTTGCAAATGCGGTCGTTGGACACTCGATCAAGCCTTCATAACTTCATAACACAATAAATGTGACCGTCATAAAATAGGAAATGGAATCACAAAGGAATCACTAGGGAAAAGAAAAAGTTAAAATTTATATGTAGTGGTCATTAGGCAAAGACTGATTATAATAATATTAATAATAATAATAATAATAAATATAATAATAACAACAATAATAATAATAATAATAATAATAATAATAATAATGGCGGCGAGTAGGACGGACGTGTGTTATCAGCTCCGATAAAATTCGTTC
>JAEMWC010000121.1:1002500-1005000 GCA_016490735.1 Pachyseris speciosa | reverse complement strand
TGGAATGGATACTCCAAAACAAGGTGAGTAACTTAGTGACAAATATCTCAAAATAAGGTGGGCCATTTGGTGACAGATAAACAACACTCTGTTTAGGCAATTTTTAACTGCTGAATTAGGCACTAATCTATAGTGATTAGGGTTAAGCGCTAACTCGGAATGGCTAGCTTTCGGCAGCTGCCAATTATTTGTGTAGTGGATATGGATATCGATGTGACGCCAGTAACCCGGGTTCGACTCTTCTTTGTATACTCTTTTTACACTAGTAAAAGTTTACTAAGGACGTTTGGCACTTCACATACAAAAAATTAAGCGTGACCTGACTTTGGAGTATCCATTCTAGTCATTACCGTGGCATAAAATTGAAACTACTGCTGACGAACACAGATGTCTGCCATCGATCATGAAATGGCAAAGGACAATTATTTCTCCCCTGAGACGTCCGTAAAATAGGTACTGTGTAAAAGTCAAGTGCTTTGAGAAAAAAAAACATTTTTTGTCTTCTGTAAAAGCAATACAATAACAAACAACCAGACTATACGTCTCTCACCGTTTATTTAAGAAATAATTATATTACCAGCATTGCCTTTTAGAAACCCGTACGTGCTATATTGCTCTTTTTTTTTTTATACAGGGTTTCTTACAAAGAATCATAACCGCGATAAGCAATCTACAGCCACGTAAAACGCACTTCATAAAACGTTAGAACGTCTATATAAACATTCTCAGATCAAAGCGGCTTTGTCATCCTTTTTACGAAAAAAGCAACAGCAATTTTTTAGTTAACTCGGGAAAGAGGATATTAAAATATTATATAAGCAATTAAAATGCGAGGTTGCGACCTCTCACACCTAGGATACTTGTCAAAAAATCCAGCATTAAAGTTCAACTAGTAAATAATACATTCGTTTGTCCAGACATATGCATATTCGCCTACTCGCCAGTTTATAATATCAGTAAGGTATTTAGACAAACAATACCATCCTAACAAATCCCTTCGAGAATATATGGTCACTGCATTTGGTAAGATAAAGAAAGGGATCGCATACTGCTATTGCAATTTTAGCCAAGAAAGTTAATTAAATGAATTATCTTCCAGCAAAATACCTGCCCACTCAGAGTAAATTAAACTAAGTAAGGTCCATGGGTCCTATCAGACCTGATCTTACCATCTACGGTTTCATATCTGAAGACCGTCTTATTTCCATTCCTCCCGTCCTCCCGGTAACTCCCAAACCTATTAAACAGTCAGCAAGTGCCAAGAAACCTACTACTACGACCACCACCACCGCGACCAATACCATTACAACTACAACTACAACTACAGCTACAACAACAACAACAACAACTACTACTACTACCACTACTACTACTACTACTACTACTACTACTACTACTACTACTACTACTACTACTACTACTACTACTACTACTACTACTACTACTACTACTACTACTACTACCACCACCACCACTAAGACCCCTACCAGTATTGGCATTATTACTACTGCCGGTAATGTTCCTGCTTCTGGTGTTACTGCTAATACTGCAACTGCTCCTGCTACTATTTGCGACTACTGCATCTGCTACTGCTACTGTTGCTGCTACTGGAATTGATACTGCAAGTGCTACTGCTACTGCTACAAAAGCTACAGCAGCTACCAACCACCCCAACCCTAACACACTGCTGTTGCTACTGCTGCTACTGCTACTACTGCTGTTGCAGCTGCTACTTCTACTACTACTACTACTACTACTACTACTACTACTACTACTACTACTACTACTACTACTACTACTACTACTACTTCCGTTTTAAAGACTACAAAAACTATTAAACCCTTCTACCACTATTACCTCTACCACCGCGACTGCTACTATTTATACTGTTAACATTACTACCACTGCCGGTAGTCTTCATACTTATGGTGCTCCTGCTACTCTAAAACTGCTACTAATATTACTTGCGACTACTGCCACTGCTATTGCTGCTGCTGCTGCTACTAAAAGTCAAAAAGTAAGTACTACTGCTATTGCTACTACTACTACTACTACTACTACTACTACTACTACTACTACTACTACTACTACTACTACTACTACTACTACTACTACCACCACCACCACCATAACCAACTACTACTCTTGCGAGATCTCCCACTGCTACTGCAACTGCTATTGCTGCTGTTGCTTCTACTGCAAGTGCCACTTCTACCGCTGCTGCTGCTACTATTTATACTAATCCTGTTGCTGCCGCTACTACTACTACTACTACTACTACTACTACTACTACTACTACTACTACTACAACTACTACTACTACTACTACTACTACTACTACTACTACTACTACAACTACTACTACTACTACTACTACTACTACTACTACTACTACTACAACAACTACTACTACTACTACTGCTACTACTACTACTACTACTACTACTACTACTACTACTACTACTACAACTACTACTACTACTACTACTACTACAACAAC
>JAEMWC010000121.1:845000-997500 GCA_016490735.1 Pachyseris speciosa | reverse complement strand
TGGTGCATTTTGTCACATTATGCTGATCTATATACCACTTGTACGTCGAAAGTCCTTTCTTCTTTTTAAGTTGTTTGCCTGTGCCCGAAAGGTCCCATGGTTACCTCTTAATAGTTAATAGTTATGTTTAAGTCTTAAGCTTTAACTGGCAGGTTTTTGCGTTTTTGCAACTAATATTTTCTTAATGGAAAACACCATCAAACCCAAAAGGTGCTTGAATGACCGTCAGGTGTTCATTTCACAGCCTTGTGTCAAAGCATGCTGTTTCTTCATCTGGTGTAATTACTTCCACTTCCTCGGATGGTGTACATTTACCACTGTCATGGTCCGCATGCTGACCTGCATGAAAAGTAAGTAATAAGAATATAAGTAATACAGCTTATTAAAGAAATTCTTCAGGTAGTGAGTGAAGTATTATATATTTGACAGTAAAGCAAGCTGGTGTAAAGCTTCTGCTGAGCTCATTTCTTATGCTCACCTCCACCATCATCAACTCCTGCTTCATCCTTACTTTCCCATCCTTCATCGTCTTCTTTGCCTGCATCCTCTTGTACTGCTCCATCCTTAACGTTTCTTGCCTGATGCTGGACCTGGGACTCCCCAACCCGAGTTTCTTCATTTTCTTCATCAGCGTCCTCTTCTTCACTCTGGGCCTTTGCATCCTTATGCTCCACGTTCGCTGCCTTATCCTCAGTTTTGTCTTCTTTATCATGAACTTGCTCTGCTGCAGCTTTAACCTGTGATTCTTCATATTCAGCTTCCTTTGCTCTATCCTCAGCATTCGCTGCTCCACGTTCGCCTTCCGTTGCTTTATCCTCAGCTTCTGTCGCAACGTTATCAACATGTTCTGCCTTACTTTTAATGGCCAGTGCTTCATCGTCGGTTTTCAAAGCTTTATCCTCAGCTTCTGCCACTCCTTCTTCAGTTTCCCATTTCTTACCCTCAGTTTCTGTCGATTCATCCTTAGCGTCGATCTCGCCGCCTTTGCCTTTTTCCTTTACTGCATCTGCTTCTCCTCCTCCAATTTCCAAGCTACGTTGTCCATCTTCAGCTGCGTCAAGGTCATGCTCTTCTGTTTCTCCTTCAGCCTTTCCTCCTTCCATTGCTGGTTCCATTACCTTATCCTCTATTACATGTCCTACGTGAGACTCAGGCTCGGCTTCTCCAACACTCGCGTCAGTTACTGTTTTTGCCTCTTTGCTTGCTGCGGGTCCTGTAATAATAGTAAAATAGTAGTGTAGTGATACAAAGACACTTTATGATAACGGATTACAATGAAAATTTATTTAAAAACTACAATACCACGTTTCTTCATCCTCAAAGTGACTTACTTTGGTTGTAAAGGATGATCGCTGTCACATAAAGAAGGGAGCATATCATGTTCTCTCCATTCTTACATCAGCATTTTCATATTACGTATGGTAGTGCCTTTGTTCTTTTCACAATACCATCCACTTCTGCTGTTTCAGTTGTCTCTCTTACTATGTCAAGTCTCTCCTTATTCCGTTTCCCAGACTTTTAGACGACATATGTTTTCTTACCTAGAGCTGTTTACCAAACATTACTTTTTTTAGTTTACTTAGTCTTAATGTTTACCTGGTTCGGGTTTTTCCATTTGGTCGTCATGAGTTTCCTTTCCTGGGCGTTTGCAATAGTGATGGACAGTGGCTGAAGTGAAACAAATTGGATTCCTGGATCAGATGTAGTCTTGAATAAAATCTCTTTTATAATATGATCAAAGGTACTGTTGTTGTTTACTAGTAAAGTGGACAATGACGACATAATAGCGGAGCTCCGGCGGCCCGAAGGGCCGCCAAGCGGAGCCCCATACCTATAGAAACCCGTCAACTGCTTTTCTCATGGTAAAAGCGGCTAGCGGTATTGCTCGTGGGCGCGCACGACGACGACGGTGGAGTTGCCCAATAATTAATAATATCCTAATAATAACCATAATAATCCAACATGGCGGCCATACTCCACCTGACCCAGCTGCGTCCCCAGCTCATCAGCTAGTTTGCAGCGTGCAACTTTGATATAGGACATCTATGGTGGCCTAGAACTGCCATAAGGATTTTGGTGTTTTTTTGATCTTTTTCGTTTATATTTTATTTTATTTTACTTATTCAGTTTATTGTTTTTGTTTTATTTCATTTCATTGCTTTGATTTGATTTGATTTCATTTTCAAAAACAATTTTTTTATGAAAATGAAATTAAAGCAAATAAAAACGCTTTGTCTAAAATGAAATTAATATGAAAGTAAAGTCAATTGAAAACAAATTAAATTAAAAGCAAATGAAAAATTTATCACCGTGGCCTAAAACTGCCATAGACCAAGATGCCTTGGGGGCGGCTTGTGCTTCCAAGATGGCGGCGGCAAAGGTAAGGAAGGATTCTTGAAAAGAGGACTTAAAGTTGAGAGAAAAGCTGAAAGATTATGTGACAGCAGGTCTTCGCCGCAAGGAGATTTTGGATTTTATGTTAAGAGATTTCGATTGGTATGCTTGGAGCATAAGAACTTAAGAGAGGCGTCTTCGGTACTTCGATATAAGATCGACGTGTCTAGATACCCAGCAGCCGGGAACTGATTTCAAAAAACTAGATACGCGGCAGCCAGAAATTTTGACCAATTCGAAACAGCTCGCTTAATATAAAATTTTTTACGTTGTTTGTAACCCAGAGGAACATTTCCATAGAGGATATCTGGTAAGACTATAGACTCTTTATAATTTTACATAGAAATCGAGTAGACTAAGCAGATGCCGAGAAAGATTTTCGTGAAAGTGCAGTGAGAATTTCCGACTGAGGGCATCTTGTATTTTGAAAGCCGTGCCCGTAAGTGAAGATTCCAAAGAATATGCTTTGTGTAAGCACGAAAAATTCATGCACTAAAATACCAAAACTTCCTTAAGAATAGCTTGGGATTTATGCCAACGAACATGAAATGCTCTGGGGAGGTTTGGACAACACGTTTTGTCGATATTTCCCGAGAGCTGATCAGTCACGTCACGCTCGGTGTGTCATAACTTGCATATTTTTGAAGTGTTGAAACTATGAAGATTTCACTCTATGCCCCAGGCTCGACAGTTGCCTCTACTTCAAGCCCAAAGCAGTGTTTGAAATCGCTTGAGTTTTCTAAACAACTTCCTGATGTTTTTACAAAAATTAAATGCGATATTTCGAGCATATTGGACGTGAATTTCCGACTGCCGGGCATCTAGTATTTTGAAAACCGTACCCGTGAGTCAAGATTCTAAAGAATATGCTTAATGCAAGCTCGGAGAATTTGTTCACAACAATACTAAACCTTTATTTAGAATCGCTTGGCATTTCTGAACAAACACTAAATACTCTGGTGAGGTTTCGTTGATAATTTCTGCAGATATTCATTGAGAGTTGACTCAGTGTGTCAGAACTTGAGTATTTTCTAAGTGTCGCAAACATTGAGATTTCACTCTACGCCCAAGCTCGACAGTCGCTTTTACTTTTTAACCGAAGGCAATATTTGCAATCGCTTAAGATTTCTCAACAAACATCTTATGTTCTTAGAGGAATTAAACGAGCTGTTTCGAGAAAATTGGTCAAAATTTCTGACTTCCGGGTATCTAGTTGTTTGAAATCAGTTCCCGGCTGCCGGGTATCTTCGGCGCCGCCATCTTGGAAGTACAAGCCGCCCCCAAGGCATCTTGGTCTATGGCAGTTTTAGGCCACGGTGATAAATTTTTCATTTGCTTTTAATTTAATTTGTTTTCAATTGACTTTACTTTCATATTAATTTCATTTTAGACAAAGCGCTTTTATTTGCTTTAATTTCATTTTCATAAAAAAATTGTTTTTGAAAATGAAATCAAATCAAATCAAAGCAATGAAATGAAATAAAACAAAAACAATAAACTGAATAAGTAAAATAAAATAAAGTATAAAAGAAAAAGATCAAAAAAACACCAGAAATCCTTATGGCAGTTCTAGGCCACCATAGACATCCGTGTCATGGCCAATTGACAGCTGTCAAAACAAGGTTTCCGCTGACCAGTATCACGTGGCCATATCGCGGGCTCAAGTTTAGAGCTCATATAGGTCAGCTGTTTTTTTTGAAGTTGACAGCTGACCACGTTCTAGTTTTCGATTAGATCGCAGGGTCAAGCCAGGTTAATTTAACCAAAACGAGGCACCCAAACCAAAACGAGGCTTAATTTTCCGCGCGCTTTCTGCGGCTCGTAATTTCACATTCAGTTGGTTTCTTCATTTTGACCAAAACAACTTCATCTTCTTCGAAGTTTGCGAAGTTTGTCTTTTAAGTCGCGTAAAAGGCATAAAAAGCAATAACTAATTAACAGATACTCCGGAAGGTGAATTTTCAAGTCATAAAAAGGATAGCAAAACATTTGCCTCAGGAAACGCTTAAAACTTGGCTCGACTTGCATAATCGACGCCCGGATTGTGTGGTTGAAAAACAAAATGATTCAAGGCTTCAAGGACTTTCACTTTACCGCGGCACCTCGCAGCTCACCAAGAAAGGTCACTTAACAGTTCACCGGCATTAATGGGAGGAACGAGTAGCTCAAAGTTGGTGGAAGAAGTTCCTTCTTTGGACAAACCGTTTGCTATTTTTCCAGATGCGTGTTTTAACTCAAGTGGATTCGTATTTTCAACCTCTACAACACAGGTGACTGAATTAAATGAATTGAAGCTTAACATTAAATGCTTTAATCGTTCTTATTTTTGTTCAGGAAGGCAATTTGTATTTTTCTCTCGACTGGATATAAATAACAATCATCTCTACTCGTTTTGCAAGCAAAGAAGTAGTTGAATTGTTTGTTTGTTTTGTTGTTTTCATGCAAGCGAACGAGTGTTTTCACTCCGCTTGGCTGACTGTTTTCAGTGGTTTTCGACGTCGGTGCCTCAACAGCATTAAAAAAACTTTTGCCCCTAACTTATTAACAAGTAATCGCAATGAGTCCTCGTAAAATTAAGCATTAAGCCCAGGCTAAACGATCAAACACTCATTCAACATCGTGTTGGAAGGTAATTTAAAACGGCTTTCTACGTTTGATCCATATGAAACATTTTCACCCAACATTTCGCTCTACGAACAAATGTTTGATCGTTTAGCCAACCCAACCAAGAAAGTGCACAGTCAGTAAAAAGCAAACCAAATGAAGAACGTGAAAATTTCAGCGATAACACGCAAAAAGTGTCCTGTGTACTCGCTTTGTCTTGTGTTTGGTCAAACATTGTCTGTTTTCCTGCTTGCAGAGGTTTCTCGCCCAAGGAAATTTGTTTATCGGCTAGTCACCCAAAGTTATGTTTGTCAAACACTATGTTCAGGAAAATGTTTGATCGTTTAGCGGGGGCTTTAGTATTACTTGTGTTTTGCGCAAAGAACACAATTTCAGCATTTTCTGAAAACACAAATAATATCAATTCTTAATTTTTGTCGGCCCAGTGTGATTACCTATCCAACCATCGGTTTGTTTTCCTTTTTCTCTTTTCTCCGATATTTCACCTTATGTCAAAATTGCTTAACAATTTTTATTAAAGCACGATCGTCCGGGTGAGTGTAGTCCTGAGAAGGACTGTTTGTGGTGACATTGACTGACGTTTCGACAACCTGAGCGGAAGTCATCATCAGAGTCAAGTGATGGGGTAACGTCAGGAGATGGTATAAGTACTCTGGTCATTGATGTGATTGGTCAACGAAGTCGTGATGTTATTGGTTGTCTGTCAATTAAGCCGTGATGTTATTGGCTGTGAAGACTGTAAACCGTGGTTGGTGCGTTTCGATCCGTCTTTTGTTAGTCAAATGTTCGTAGGTGTAATGTCAGTCAAATTAGTCGGTGTGTCTATTGTTTGTCTGTTGTTGATATCGTCAATAAGTCGTTTGTAAGGTGCGGGAAGCTGTTGACAACGGTTCAGTGGTGTCTGTTCTAAGTTAGTAAACCAACTTTCCAGTGCGATCCGTTGGTGGTAGTTAGTACAGTAGGTAATGCATTTAGCAGAGTCCCAGTCGATTGCGTGGTTTGTCAGTAAATGGTGCTCAGCAATGTTATTGTTGATGTCACCATTTCTCGTCGCTCGTTTGTGTTCAGTCAGTCTTACGTTCAAATTTCTGCCAGTCTCACCGATATAAGTGGCCTGACAGTCGCAGCATTCGATCTTGTAAACTGCTCCCTGTCTGTTCTTTGGTTCGTCTTTGTCCTTAACGTTCGTCAATAATTGTCGTAAAGTTGTGATGGGTCTGTGAGCGACACGGATATCGTAAGGTTGTAGTATCCGTGCAATGGTCTCAGAAGTTCCTTTGATGTATGGTATAGTCGCTGTAGTGACTGGTGTCGGGCTAGCGTTCGTAGCGTTTGGTTCTGTCCTGTAAGTGTTGCGTCTAACAAAGTCGCGGTTGTAGTTGTTCTTACTGAAAACGTTGTCTAAGTATTTGCGTTCGTCTGCTAAACTGTCGCTCGAGTCGCAAACTAGTTGCGCTCGTCTCGTTAAGGTCCGTATTGTCGTTGCTTTGTGTGAAGTAGGGTTGTAAGATGATTCGTCAAGTAGTCTGTCAGTGTTTGTGGGTTTTCTGTAAACTGTCGTCTGTAGTCTGTTGTTGTCACGGCTAACAAGGCAGTCTAGAAAAGGTATCTTACCATTTTCCTCGATCTCCTTGGTAAACTGTATGTGGGCGTTCTGTCTGTTGAGGTGTTCGTGAAAATCGTCGATTTCGTCTTTGTGTACAGCTGTGAAAGTGTCGTCGACGTAACGTAGCCAGAGCGGTAGCGTTCGTTCGTAAGTCGCAAGGGCTTGTTCCTCGATGTTTTGCATGACGATCTCTGCTACAACAACGGAAACTGGTGAGCCCATAGCTGTCCCGTGCAATTGTTTGTAGTGTTTGCTGTTGTACTGAAAGTAGGTAGACGTAAGGCAAAGGTTCAGTAAGTCCATTAAGTCGTCTGTTGGTAGTGGCAGTTGTAACGTGGAGTTCTTGATGGCGGTCTCAGTACAATCTAGAGCCAGTTGGAGTGGAATACTGGTGAACAGTGATTTCACATCAAAAGACACTAGTTTGTAGTCGTCGGGTACTTGTGCTGTCTTAATGGCGTCAATAAAGTTTTCAGTCGACTGTAGTTTGTGTCGTGACTCGTCAGTCAGTGGTTTCAGTATAGTAGTCAGGTATTTAGACAGTTGGTAAGTCGGCGAACCACAGAACGAGACTATGGGTCGCATAGGTATGTTAGGTTTGTGTAGTTTGGGCAGTCCGTAAAGTTTCGGTGGTTGTGGCACGTGGCACCTCAGTCTGTTGTAGCGTCGAATGTCAATAACGTCAGCTTTCTTAAGTGAAAGTAGTTTGCCGTTGAGTTTTCGTTGAAGTGCTGGCGTCGGGTCTCGTTTAAGTAGTTCGTAAGTCTGTTTCTCGTTGACAAGTGCGTCCATTTTGTCGTGATAGTCTTTCTTGTCCATAACAACAGTAACACGTCCTTTGTCAGCGGGAAGTATAACAATGTCATTGTCGTTTTTCAGTCGTTTAAGTGCTTGTCGTTCGTCTCTAGTCAGGTTATTGTCTGTGAGAGAGGCTGATTGTATAGTAGAAGCTATTCTACTTCTGATGTTATCCTTGGTCGGTTCTGATAGTTCTCTTTGACGAGACAGAGCCGCCTCAACACTAGATACAATGTCCTCGGTCGGTATACGTTTAGGCGTCACTGAGTGTTTAAGTCCGTAAGAGAGTACCCGAGTTTCAGTCTTGTCTAAGGGACGGGAAGAGATATTCCTGACCCAGTTGGCGTCTGTTTTGTGTCGTTTTTTGTCTTTAGTACGTTGTAGTCGAGTTAGTTTTAGTTGTGTCTTAGTGCGGCATTGTTCAGTTGTTTTCTTAGCTCGTTGGTCGGCAATGTTGCGTACAACGTCAAGTAAGTTAGTCGGTACAAGTTGTTTTAGTTGGACGATCGTGCTTCACTTAGTTATGATATGACTCCTGGGTTCAAACCATTTACGATTTTACGTTCACTTGGACGACAGAGCGAACGGCTTGCTAACGATTACATCAGTTACGCAAGCAACGTCAGACGAATACGACAACAACTCTGGTTCAACCACCGCTGCAAAGATCTTGGCCTTGTTCCGGCTGGACTTCGACTTAAGTCCCCGTTGAACACACAAGAGGCTATCCAGATCGTCAAAGCCACCTGCAGACGACTGATCCGAGCGCGGATTAACGACTGTCACAGAAGACTGAACCGTTACAACGACAAACTACAGAAACGATTTGACCAACTAAAACAACTTGTACCGACTAACTTACTTGACGTTGTACGCAACATTGCCGACCAACGAGCTAAGAAAACAACTGAACAATGCCGCACTAAGACACAACTAAAACTAACTCGACTACAACGTACTAAAGACAAAAAACGACACAAAACAGACGCCAACTGGGTCAGGAATATCTCTTCCCGTCCCTTAGACAAGACTGAAACTCGGGTACTCTCTTACGGACTTAAACACTCAGTGACGCCTAAACGTATACCGACCGAGGACATTGTATCTAGTGTTGAGGCGGCTCTGTCTCGTCAAAGAGAACTATCAGAACCGACCAAGGATAACATCAGAAGTAGAATAGCTTCTACTATACAATCAGCCTCTCTCACAGACAATAACCTGACTAGAGACGAACGACAAGCACTTAAACGACTGAAAAACGACAATGACATTGTTATACTTCCCGCTGACAAAGGACGTGTTACTGTTGTTATGGACAAGAAAGACTATCACGACAAAATGGACGCACTTGTCAACGAGAAACAGACTTACGAACTACTTAAACGAGACCCGACGCCAGCACTTCAACGAAAACTCAACGGCAAACTACTTTCACTTAAGAAAGCTGACGTTATTGACATTCGACGCTACAACAGACTGAGGTGCCACGTGCCACAACCACCGAAACTTTACGGACTGCCCAAACTACACAAACCTAACATACCTATGCGACCCATAGTCTCGTTCTGTGGTTCGCCGACTTACCAACTGTCTAAATACCTGACTACTATACTGAAACCACTGACTGACGAGTCACGACACAAACTACAGTCGACTGAAAACTTTATTGACGCCATTAAGACAGCACAAGTACCCGACGACTACAAACTAGTGTCCTTTGATGTGAAATCACTGTTCACCAGTATTCCACTCCAACTGGCTCTAGATTGTACTGAGACCGCCATCAAGAACTCCACGTTACAACTGCCACTACCAACAGACGACTTAATGGACTTACTGAACCTTTGCCTTACGTCTACCTACTTTCAGTACAACAGCAAACACTACAAACAATTGCACGGGACAGCTATGGGCTCACCAGTTTCCGTTGTTGTAGCAGAGATCGTCATGCAAAACATCGAGGAACAAGCCCTTGCGACTTACGAACGAACGCTACCGCTCTGGCTACGTTACGTCGACGACACTTTCACAGCTGTACACAAAGACGAAATCGACGATTTTCACGAACACCTCAACAGACAGAACGCCCACATACAGTTTACCAAGGAGATCGAGGAAAATGGTAAGATACCTTTTCTAGACTGCCTTGTTAGCCGTGACAACAACAGACTACAGACGACAGTTTACAGAAAACCCACAAACACTGACAGACTACTTGACGAATCATCTTACAACCCTACTTCACACAAAGCAACGACAATACGGACCTTAACGAGACGAGCGCAACTAGTTTGCGACTCGAGCGACAGTTTAGCAGACGAACGCAAATACTTAGACAACGTTTTCAGTAAGAACAACTACAACCGCGACTTTGTTAGACGCAACACTTACAGGACAGAACCAAACGCTACGAACGCTAGCCCGACACCAGTCACTACAGCGACTATACCATACATCAAAGGAACTTCTGAGACCATTGCACGGATACTACAACCTTACGATATCCGTGTCGCTCACAGACCCATCACAACTTTACGACAATTATTGACGAACGTTAAGGACAAAGACGAACCAAAGAACAGACAGGGAGCAGTTTACAAGATCGAATGCTGCGACTGTCAGGCCACTTATATCGGTGAGACTGGCAGAAATTTGAACGTAAGACTGACTGAACACAAACGAGCGACGAGAAATGGTGACATCAACAATAACATTGCTGAGCACCATTTACTGACAAACCACGCAATCGACTGGGACTCTGCTAAATGCATTACCTACTGTACTAACTACCACCAACGGATCGCACTGGAAAGTTGGTTTACTAACTTAGAACAGACACCACTGAACCGTTGTCAACAGCTTCCCGCACCTTACAAACGACTTATTGACGATATCAACAACAGACAAACAATAGACACACCGACTAATTTGACTGACATTACACCTACGAACATTTGACTAACAAAAGACGGATCGAAACGCACCAACCACGGTTTACAGTCTTCACAGCCAATAACATCACGGCTTAATTGACAGACAACCAATAACATCACGACTTCGTTGACCAATCACATCAATGACCAGAGTACTTATACCATCTCCTGACGTTACCCCATCACTTGACTCTGATGATGACTTCCGCTCAGGTTGTCGAAACGTCAGTCAATGTCACCACAAACAGTCCTTCTCAGGACTACACTCACCCGGACGATCGTGCTTCACTTAGTTATGATATGACTCCTGGGTTCAAACCATTTACAATTTTTATTAACTTGCTACGAAATTGTCACTTGTCTATTTTCCCTACCTTCTCTAAAGAAACCTACAAATCTACGCATCGTCAGTGAATTTGTTTTCTTGTAATGTTTTGTTATTCTGTGGTTTGTGAATCGTTGACTGCTCTAAACGATCAGGTTCATACTCTACGGACCGTTATGTAAAAACTTAAGATTGCTTAGTAATTTTTCTACCTTACTAGAAGCTTACTTGTCAACTTTCTTCACCCTTTCCAAGAGTCTTCGAACAAACATAGGCGTCCAGTTGTTTTGGAATGTTTTAATGTTTTGACGTTTTTGAACCGCGGTCGATTCCTGTTGACTGCTCTAAACACAAAATATTGGCGCAAGGAAAGCCATGCGAAGTTGCTCAATACCAGTAAATAAAATAATAACCATGGAGCTCCGCTCTTAGGTTTGGCTAAATCTATATATTATTACGATTTTAATTAAAATTGCATCAATCAGAGGTCGTATTTCTAGCTTCCAGTGAGTCCTCTACGTAGCATTTAAGGCTACTATAAGCCATCACGAGTGCCTTTCGGGAAATCGCTCCAATGCGCGTTTTCTATATTACTGTAAACCTGATGATAAAACGTAGTATCTGAATATAGCTAGACTAGGGTAAGCTTTCAAAGAAAAAAAAACCGTCAAACTTAGTTTGCCGAATTACAGCCCTTGCGTTAACACGGACATCCAAACAATCTGGACTATATGATTCGGGCTCTTATCGTTATAAATGAGTTATTCCCAGTGGTTTCTGAGAAATTGATTATATTCCACCATCTCGCACGCTGTCACGCCAAGGGTAAAATATTTCGAATTTTGTAAAAGCCTCACACAAGTTTGTACGGTAACGTATGAGGAACAATTTCGACAAAATCCTATAATAAATTATAGATAACATGTTATTTCGTTCGAATACAGGGAGTGTAAAAAATCCCAACTTTTGGCCCCCAAATATTTGAACAGTTTTGGCATCTCATCGAAGCAGTGTCGTCAACGCGGTCATACCACACACCAATAGACTACAAACAAGGACCCCCCTGATGAGGATACATGACAACTCCTTCAAATTCATTCGGGAGAGATGATTTCATGTTCAGCGACAGGCTGACTATTGATATTTTCTATATGATGGGAAGAGATAACACTGATGCAGCAAATTTGCCTGAAATAAAACCAAAGACTCGTTCGACTGTTGATGCAACCAAAATATGCTGTTGGAGCTCTCGGACGACGTTTGGAGCGCAAAAAATGTCAAAAGGCTATTGGATTCCAACTTGGAATTGCCGCATATCGACACCTTTAGTTATGCATTAACTGCTCCCGCGTCTCTCACATTCTTTAGGAAGAACACATAACTCAGCGTTTAAAAAATGTGAATTCCGAAGGCTTAGAATAACCAAAAGGGAATGGCGCTCTCCAAAAGTATAGCGGGTAGAGAAAAGGAGGATAAATTTTTAACAAATTGGGGATCCTTAACAATTAAGTCCTGCTCTTTGAGATCTATACACACTACAACTTTGAAGGTGTATATAATCATAACGTGGATTACCTTCGGCGACGGTGACCTTTGGCTCCTCTAGCTCATAATCTGTGGGAGGAAGAATAAGATTGATTAAACGGCATGTAAAGCTACGAACAAGGTAACGCCAACAAAACAGCCATATAAAATAACTCTTTCGTTACAACTTCAAAATTATTTCAACTCGTTCAAATTATTTAAAAGTACAAAGTTACCTGTGTCTGAGGATGTGTCGCTAACTTCTGGGTCTACAATTTATAAGAAGTGTAAATTTATATCAAGTAGTTAAAGGCGCTTTGAGCTCTAACATGGTTCTTGTAAGAGGTGTAATCTCAGTCTAACAGAGCAAATAAGAGAAAAGAAATGGTCTCGTCTTTTATAAGGAAAAGAATCTGAATGCATCTACGGCAGTTGTCAATCAGAGAAAAACTCAGATTTTGTAATAAAAGTAATATAAGATCAAACTTGCGATCAATATTGCGACAACAATGCATGATTCCTCATTATAGTAAATGGATTTTTAAAACGGTCCAAAAAATAACTCAAAGATCCTTTGTCTCTGATGAAGTAACTACACATGTAATTTTGCAAGAATTATAGTGCGAGATAATCTTCAGCGTTGAATTAGAATTGAAATCATGGTAATCAAGTTCGGAAGAAAAATAGAATCAACAAATTGATACTATGTGAGAATGAATATACGAAAATCATATATTTGAACTGCGGATTAAAGTGCATGACACGATTTTTTTTAATTCCCTTTTCTGAAAGTTTAATATCCTAAAAACAAATCGAAAGTTAAAGAGTGTTCGAAATGGCTGAAACCCGACTTTTCGCTTTCGAAATAGTCGCTTCTTTGGCATCACAATTGTCCCGGGACTGAGATCTAGTTAACCACAGTCGAGGGGAGCTTGTGACGTCACAGTGTTCTGTTTTGACTCGAAGTTCTCTTGGCCTCAAGTGAAAAATATATAGACGCAGAGTTGACTGAAAGAAAAAAAATGTCCCGAGATTCAAGTGATTCGAATGATTCACTTAATTCCGAGTCTTCTTGAAGATTAGCTGAGTGCGAGGAATCGGGAGAAGAAACCTTCAAAACTTAATCAGTGTAGACATTCACCATTTCTGATCAAAATTGCTGTTAATATAGGTTAACGTTAAGAACTTAAGTCTTATCGATGGAGATCCGGATTAAAATAAGTTTATTTACCTTTCGCTTTTTCCTTTCCAGGTGGTAAAACTGAGTCTCACATTGGCACGGAACCTGGAAGGGGGCTTCTTCTCATCTTTAAGCCTTCCACACCCTCGAGATTAATGGAAGGGTCACGGGTGAAGCAACTATCTTCAAGATAGGCGGAACACAAGATGGCATACGACAGGCTGGCCAAAATCAACCTGATGCCGTTGAACAAATCGAACCCACTGATACTTCCTCTGTACAGATGTTGTTCCTACAAGTTGTCTTATTCGGGGTGAGAGCGACGCAAACTCTCCCGCCTGAAGATTCAGCTCCCTTTTCAGCCATTTTGTTTGCGAGCGAATATAACACTGTGACGTTACACGTACATGTCACGTGATATTTTGGCCGCGCGACAATTGTGACACTTTTGAAGGTTAAGAAGCGGGTATTTCGAAAGCGAAGGATTGGGGTTTTAGCCATTTCCAGCACTTCTTAACTTTCGATTTAACAAATCGAATGTGGTTTTTCGTTGCCTATACTCTTATCAACAACGATATTCGTCATCACAGTGGTCAAAATGCTGTGGACTCACCGGGAGGCGCAGCCGAGTGAGTCCACAGCAAATTTTGACCACTGCTATGACGAATATCGTTGTCGATAAGAGTATAGACAACAATAAACCACATTCTATTTGGTTTTTTTTTCACAATATCAGCGTCAAAGAAAATGTTAATTTCAGAACGCGAGCTGAAAACGCATTTCGCGAGACGTTGACGCAGGCAGCGTTGTCTAGACTCTTATCGACAACGGAAAATTAGCCAATCAGATTGCGAGATTACTAGCTATTGTGGTAAAATGGTTTTTTTTAGGGATATTGAACTTCCAGAAACGGGAATAAAAAATTTCATGTCATATGCACTTTAAAGAACTAATATGTGAATGATTATCGCAGTAATGAACATGTTGATCATTCACGTATTCATGCTTTAATCCGCAGTACAAAATACATGATTTTCGTATATCTATTCTCTTATATTGATCACTCACGGTTATATTACGAACCAACAAAATGACCAGCTCCCAGCTGACTTGTTAGCTCAGATGGTAAAGCTCTACACCGGTATCGCTGAGGTCCTGGGTTCGATTCCTTATTAAGCCTGAATTTTTTTAGCCTTTTATTTTCTCTACAGCTTAAGTTGTGTTCATAACTGCGATGATCGTTCACATATCAAAATTGATTACTGCAGAAGCCTCAAAGTGTAAGAAACTGGGAACATCTTCTTTTGCCACAAGTGACAAGATGAATATAACTGTGTGGTTATGTAGATTTGGAGTGTGCACAATCGTATTTCAGATATCACGGGTCAAATCAGGTTGCTTCGTGTTAATCATCAGCAAGAAAGAACTTCAGGGAGACAAAATTGTAATGTAGAGACCATTCTCGCTTTCCACTAAACATCCTGACAAGGCTACCATTGGAGTTGCCTGAAGAGCCAAGTCCTTGCTGGCCCCACGAAATCAATCCTGTTCAAATTTGGAAGCTCTTGGACCTAGCATTATAATCTGGGTATTTACAGTCGAATGGATCAATACCCATTCCATGGGGACGTCCGATTGCTTCCGAAACCTCAAATTTGGATTCACTGGGTTAACAACACTCTGGTAATTCTGAATGGCGCAAATGTTGACAGCTCATCACTCACAAGACAACAACGGACCACCCGCTTCGCTATGGCAAGCGAACGAGTATTTCATAAACCCGTTATCGACGTGTTAACCTTGGGACAACCTGACAGTCGCTTTTCCAGCAGTATTTAAAGTAAACAAATGACCATTGGTAATATATGCAACTCTTAATCTGTCTTGCGCAGCTCCGTCAAAAGTCTTTCTGACCAAGAAAGCTCGCAATTAAACAATCAGCCAGATCTAATGGGAAGAAACCCAAGACACCTGTTCTTTCATTCAACAGTTTTCCTTCCGCCTTGGTCACAATAAGACGACGTGGCAATCGTTTAGAGTGTCCAAGCCTCTTTTTTTTTCTACCTTCAACTACTGGGAACTGGCAACAGTCATTATTGGCGATTGTTCAGGAAAAGTTCCATTTGATTTTCGTATTCTATTTGCATTTTCAACGGGATGAACCTAGAATTTTCCTTTAATCGAGACTGCTCCACGAAACCAAACCAGCCTGTTCAGTAACGCGCATTGTACTCAAGTGCCTTTGTGATCGCGTGAAATCTTGACCAAACAATCGCTAAATCAAAAAAGCAGTATTTGTCACCTGTTGTTCTATTCGAAGAGCTATCCGCCTTCCTTTGGAACAAAAAAGTAACCAACATTAAAGGAACAGCCCAAACCGTCCCTCATGAACGTCCCTCATGAATTCAGGTGCGTTAGAAGACTCATTATATAATGGCCCTACTGCGAATAAGGGAAGGGTATTTGGGATTCTAAAATTTCACTACCTGCTATTCCAATTCAGGGATTATAGGTACTCTGTTGCCAATGATTTCAGTGGAAAAATTTGAAATCCACTCAATCTGGATCCTTGACTGTCTATCTGAATTTTTATCCACCATAGTCTTAAGATGTCCGTTCCTACCTGTCACGTATTGTTCCAGTCTTAATGTAAATGTTACGATCATCTTACTTAGACTCCCAAGTACAATTCCTGTTTACATACGTGTGATGTCCTTATGATTTACACATGGCACCACCACGAAGTTTGGGGGTATCATAAAAGCTCATATTTCCATCACACCTTCTAAAACTTTGCGACACCACAAAATAAAAAAAAAATAAAAAAGAAAGAAAGAAAGAAAGAAGGGCTAAGGTACGGGCCTAAAGGTTTCCCTTTAAATGCGGCAAAGTTTCAATTCTTAACGCTGAGATGTAATAATAATGTTCGTCCTTCGGGGTCTTAGGTGACCACGACTTCGAGGCTATGACGATGAATGGTGATTGTAGGTCCGACGATGACTGATGAGGCCAATACTTACCGTGAAGGCTCGCTTACATGTGAGCCACCAGTGTGTTGGTGCTGCGAGGACAGTGAAGGCGCCTCGAGTCATGCGCACAGCACGATTCTTTTGTACAACGTCTGGTTTCAGCTGCACGGGCAAATGAGGTGAACTTGCTACGCCATGCGGGACGGAACAGGGCAGGCAGGTCTTGAGAAAAGCTCTGAGGCTTTGAGGCAGACTTTGAAGAGGTTTGTCTCCCCCACCCTCCCCTTAGTACAACAGTTGGGGATGCAGCAAATGATAGACTTCCTTTTCTAGAAGCACTTTTCTTCTTAGTCTTTAATTGTAAATATAATTTGCTTCTGGAACAAATAAAGTACGTATGTATTTTTAGTTTGCGTCAATTCAGGCTTGCGCCGCTTTGACTATACATTTCGTAGACTCTCTTGTTAAGAAAGCCATTTAACATCACGCCACCTCGGCCTCGTTACGTCAACTCGTTCTCAAGCGGGGCAACAGTACATCTCAATAGCGGCAACCGAAGAGGGAGCAGTTTGCCAACCGAAATATACGATTCCATAGAAGCTTTTAGATCCGAAGCCTGCGGCGTTAGTGATACTTAACTGGATGACTTCACTGTCCGGGAAGGACTACAACCACCGCAGAAATTCTTAAGACAGTTACACGAAACCTTTGCGCTTAAGAATAGAGTTCCTTTCTGCTATGAGCCTATGTCGTGCAACAAATAACAAAATACCTTTCTATAAATCAATATGATTTCAATAGCCGTTATTGTATTGTTATTTACTTCTCTGTCTTGTTAAACTAAACAACCAGAAATACAAATAGCAGTAAAAAAGAATTCATACGAAAAGCAAATCACCTTGTTCAGCAGGCGCCAGACCTTGTACTTGCATCTCCATCATTTCCTGGTCTTCGTCTTGTTTCCCTAAAATAATGCAAACTTTAAAGAATAAATGAGAAGTATATGACAATAAAAGGCTTCGAAGAGGATACATGGTTACTGGTAATAAAAATACAAAAGCGGTCGACCAGACGCGAGCGAGCACATGGGAGAGGGAAACGCAGTCTGCAGTGTCAAACGTTTAGCCTACGTTTGGTCAGCGGTTTCTTCGACGTCGTCTCGATCAATCTTCGTAAATGCCACACTTATCGTAAAAATGCCTACGTTTACTTGAAGTTTCTTGACCAAATGATATTCTAAGAAATATTGACTGTAAGAGAGAGACAATCGAATTGAAGTCGGATAAACGTCGAGCTAATTCCGAATATTTTCGCTCTCAATTCGGAAAATCCCCTCCCTCTTACGCAGTCTATGACAAAGAGGTTACTGGCAATCGTTGCCAGTAACCACAAAAAATGGGTAGTGAAGAGTTAATGCACATGCCATTGGATCTAAATAGGAATATGGCACAGACGCAATACAAATGAAGTATGATTGGTGACATCTTTGATGGTAGACGGAGATGACACCATTTTAAACCTTTATCACTTTATCAAGCGGTTGGCAACGGTTCAGTGGTGCCTGGAGGAGATGGAATAAGTACGTACTGTACTAACTACCACCAACGGATCGTACTGGAAAGTTGGTTTACTAACAAGGAGGTCGAATATCTACAGGCGTATAAACTCGTTCTCAAGTAGGGAAACAGTACATCTCAATAGCGGCGACAGAAGAGGGAGCAGTTTACCACACGATCGCGAAATATACGATTCCATAGTAGCCTTTACAGCCGAAGCCTGCGGTATCAGTGAGTCCTCAGCTGCCTGCATTATATCCAGTAAAGCTGCGAGCCTCAGTAGTTATCTAATATAATTGTTGATCGTAATCCAAATCCATTGTTTTCTGCCTGCAATTATATCAGCGAATGATACCAGCCTTTTTTGAAAAACATTAAATAAAAAATTATTGACATTGAATAGTTAACAACTATTCACCGAAGTGGAGGTGGCTAGTGGTGGATATTTACCGAGCCGCGAAGCTGCGAGGTAAATATCCACCGCTAGCCACCGACACTGAGATGAATAGTTGTTTTAGTATATACTAAAACAGTGAGATAATATACACCACAAAAAATTGATTTTAATTCATATATTCCAGCAACGATTGCAATATTTCCCCGCGCACAAAGGACTGAAACAATAAGCCGCCCGTTTTCTCGCTGACAGATAAAATTTCTGAAGACATTTGTTTAGTTCTAGTGGCGACATTTCTTCAAATGGAGTTGCAAACTCTCTCGGTATTTGAAACCATTCTGTAAAAAATATCATTCAACTTTGGTTTTCAAGTGAACAAGTGAGTTACACAAGAATAATTTGCATTTGTAAACAAAACCATTCTCATTGGTTTTTATTGATAAACTCCGGGTTTAAAACATAAACCATTATCTTAGAACACGGCAAAACCAAAGTTAGTCGCCTTCTATGTGTTTTTAGGGACTGCTTCGTCGCTAAAGTTGGATGATTTCTGCACTTGTCACGGAAGAAGATTGTGTGTCGTCGAGTGAAGCGGGTAGAAAATGTTCAATGGAGAATTTTTCTGGAGTAGTGAAGGTATACATTATTGAAACTGCTGAAACCACTGCCGAAACCTTTGATATATTTGTCATATAAGTGACGGGAACTGTTAGTTAGGAATCTTCTCCTAGTATTAAAGGTACTTTCTGTAGTGTTTTTGTTTGTTTGTAGAGTAAACAAATATGGAGAAAGCCCTTCACCAATGGACATATGGCATGTAAAGCATGCTGCATTATTAAAACACGCAGCAGTATTGTTAATATTGCAGCGTGGTTTTGTTTTAATATTGCTGCGTGCCGATTTAGCACCTGATAACATTACCCTTGATCGTTTCCCTGCCTTCAGAAAAGACCGCCTTAGTTTGCATTATTTTCACTCGGGATTCGGTGATATAATGCAGGCAGAATACAATGGGTTTGGATGGGGTTCGGTTATTATTTAACTAGATGATCTCATGGTCCGGTAAGGACTACAGCCATGGCAGAAATTCTTTAGACACTTGCAGGAATCCTTTACAGTTAAGAATAGAGTTCCTCTCTGTTCCCTCCTCCCCACCCCCTCATACAATGCATTGCTCAACCGCTAGATTCTTCATGCTTTCTGGCTGTAGAACATTTTTTCTTTGACAGAGGGGTTGATTTTTACACAATTGTGGTTTTAATTCTTGGGATCAGAACCCTTAACGCCAAATAATGCCTGCCCTCTCCTTCTATTCAACGTTGATCCTCTCAAGCATTTGATTAGATGCAATCGTTTGTTGTTTATCAACATTGCCCTGAGAGAGGAGGAGATACACGTATGGAGGTTAAGAAATCTGTTCTGATTTTCTGTTGGGACACATATATAACCTTATTAAAAGGGCGTGATGAGGAATTTTGACAAGGATTGTAGCCGTAAGTGATGAAGTCATAGTTTGTTTTCACGAGCCTATGTCGTGCAACATATAACAAAATACCTTCCCATAAATCCATTTGGTTTCAATAGCCGTTACTCTTTTATTGTATTGTTAGTTACTTCTCTGTCTTGCTAAACCAAACACTGAACCAGAAATGCAAAAAGGCAGTGAAAAAGAACTCATACGAAAAGCGGATCACCTTGTTCAACAGGCGGCAGACCTTGTGCTTGCATCTCCATCATTTCCTGGTCTTCGTCTTCTTTCCCCAAAATAATGCAAAAGGTAAAGAATAAATGGAATAAATAAGAAGTATAACAGGAAAAAGGCTTCGAAAAGGACACGTGGTTACTGGTAATGAAAATGCAAAAGCGGTCGAGCAGACGCGAGTCAGCACATGGGAAAGGGCAAATGCAGTCTGCAGTGTCAAACGTTTAGCCTACGTTTGGTCAGCGGTGTCTTCAACGTCGTCTCGATCAATCTGCATAGACGCCAGATTTATCGTAAAAATGCCTACGTGTACTTAAAGTTTCTTGATCAAATAAGCTCTTTATTCAGCTTTTCTTCTCTCTTTTTAACGATGTTCTCGTTTCGATCTCAATTTTATTTTCCTAGCAACATAATCTTTTCAAAAGTCTTTTATTTTTCCTTAATTCTTGGCCCTCCTAGATTAGCTATGCTACCTGCGGAATAGGTGATGCTGTATCTATGTAATGCAGTGTCAATAACATCAACTTCGGAATGATCTGAACTAACTATATGATATAAACAGTTCTTCAGCAGCTTCGATTTTGGTATTTTTTTGCATAAAAATAAGAATATGTTCTTCATCAAGCGCTTTTTTGGCTTCCCTATCATTGATTTTAAAAATGTAATTACGTTACCAAGCATTTCAATATAATTATCGACAGCAACGTGAATTGCTAAGAAAATGTTAACTCCACTGACCTCTCTCATCTTCACCACAAGAGGAGATGCCACGCAAACGATTCCACACCTTTTGCACATTTTGTTTTATGATCCTTTTTGCCTGGGTGATAAATCCATTTTGCAATAAGAAAACTATTCATTGTATCGTTTGCCTTTATAAAATTGAACAGTTGCGATGCTAAGCTTATAACCGTATTCAGGCCTGGAGACCTCACCGACCTAATCTAACTCTGGGTTAATGTATGATGTTATTATTGTTGTAATTCATAAACTATGCTTTAATAATTAATTAATTAATTAATTAATTAATTAATTGATTTTAAGACTTGGAAAAATCCCCACCCCATACACTGAAAGCAAGAACAAATACAGTGTGGTCTCTTCTGTACAGCTATCTTTTTCACTCTTTAACCCTAATGCTTATTTGTTGTTGCGCTGAATACAGTGTTGTTGAATCTCAGTCAGTGAAGGTACTGCTTATACAATGTTAAGTCAAGAATACATAATTTTCTCATACCTGCGGGGTTGCCAACGTGTAAATCACTGGGTTCAGCGCTGAATTGATCGGTAGGACAAAAAGAGCAATCCAGATGGAGATGTCATCTGGTGGATCGTATGCTTTGTCCGCTACTGATTTCAATCCAATAACCATAACCGGAGCCCAGCAGGCAATGTCGCTCACAATGATCCAAAAGACACGTTTAGCTAGGGATCTTTCTCTCTTCGCACCCGCTTCTCTTGCCCTGGCTTTTTTCTCCCTCGCGGTTCCTTGTTGGGAAAGGTGCCATTTTGATATCCAGGTCTTGAACAATATCATGGCATATGCCACAATCATAACGACACCAAGGACCATGTTTAATCCAACGAATACTGCAATTGAATACTCCCAACCGGATATGAAATCAGGGGAAAGTTGTAGCGGCAAGCACACGACCGATTTTCCATAATAGTATATGCCTTCGTTGGGATCATGGAAATAGCGGATACCGAAGGTTGGCAGGAAAGCAATGAGGAAAGCGATCACCCAGATAAGAAGGCAAAAGATATGGGCCTTCTTGCGAGTGAGGCCTTTGAAGCGATAGGGAAAGACAACCTTCTTTAACCTTTCAAGCGAGAGCAGAGTCAGAGTCATTATGGATACCTCACTGGACAACACCGATACCCCGCCTACCACCTGGCATGGGAGACCGGTTCGCCACTGGAAATCATGCAGGTAATATACACCAGACCACACAGTATCCATGACCCCAACAGTGATAAGGTAAAATCCCATCAGACCATCCGCTACCGCAACGTGCACCAACAAAATCGTCTGAACGACGTTTTTCTCTTTAAAGAAAGTTCGCCAGACAATTACAAACACAGCCCCAATTAACGATAGGATTCCAATCACCCAGATTAACTTCCTCGGCCTCGGGTTCCGAAACATAGTGTCACAATTTGCGAAGTTATCGTTCATGACAAAACCACACCCAGCATCTTCTTTGAATTCCGCATGGCAGCACATGAGGTTGGTATCCAGCATTCTGCAAGTTTTATACAAAATACATAGTAGATTTAAACACCTGTGAGAGCAAATGCTGCTACTTTCCAATGAAAACAGATTTTTAACCTCATTTCTACAGATATGATGTTTCGTGCAATTGCAAAAATACTATGATGTTCTTATCGCAGCTTTCAATGTATAAGGTTAGATTCCTGAAAGATAGATCTGTCACAATGCTGAATAAACCATAGTAGAAAAAAAGAGCCCACTTTCTCCCGATGTTTTCGGTTTTCTTTCCACGTCCTGCGTTTTTAATAAAAAATATTATTTTGCCTGATCTTACCCTAACTACCCAGCGGCAACAGGGATGAGTCACTCGGAATATCATAGGAACGCTAAATAAACAATTGGCGTTCTCGACAAGAGTGGAACGCCTGCTTTTCTGTGTATGTAGGTAGTGAATTAAATGAACAAGCAAATAAATGAGTAACTAAATGTATAAACAAACAATGAGTAAATGGTTTAACGAATTAATGAGCAAATGAATAACAGAAATTGAAAAAAGAAAGAAAAAAATATTTTCAATAACATATATATATATATATATATATATATATAATTATATATTGTCAAAGAGTATTACATATGCGTCATGTTATCCATGCCGGCGAAAAAACCTTCGGGGAGCTCACTCATCAAGTTATAATGTAGGAACCTGAGATTAAAGGAAATAGGTAATAAAGGTTTTTTTGGCACACAGAAACGGTGACTTGTTGGAGAGAATGTTACGCCACGTAAACTGGGGTGTTTGCGAGTCCCTATGTCGGAAGGGGTTGTATGGGACGATTCTGTCCTTTGACCAAACTCCATGGGGATTAATGAGACTTGGAAAATAAGGGAGATGTCCGAAAATGATTTCTCTAAGGTCCGCTTGCGATGGTGGCACGAAAATTGCGTCGTAATCTCCAAATGGTAATCACTTTGCATATGTCATCTCCTATTTTCAGTTTTTCCAAAAGCCAAAATTGCCAGGAAGTGACCAAGAAGTGACCACATCTTGCAGCAAAATGCGAAAGAAAATGTTTATTAAAAATCATAAGCATAATAGAACTCAGGGAGAATCTGCTCCCTGGTCTTGATGGGGTTAAACGAAAAAGGGCAGAAATAAGAGAAACAGTAACTTGTTTTAAATGTGTTCGGCCTTCAAAGGTTCAGTCAATAATGCTAAGAAAAGTATGAACAGAGATCTTTTGTAACTTCCCGGGTGCCTTGTTTCCGAGCCAGACAGTTTCGTAAAAACTGTTGTCGATCTCGATCTACAATGCATACGCTTGTGTTACATGTTCTCTTTACTACACCCAAATGACAATAAGAGTTTGGCAATTAAAAAAGCGAACGAAAATGACACACATATAACAACGAAAGTTGATACTTACAAAAATCGCAATGATTGGACATCTTGGAAAGTTTCTTTGGAGACATTCAGTATTTTATTGGCTTCGGCATGACTAAAAAAGCAAGACGCGGTGTCAATATGATATCAAAGACATAGTTAACGGTTATAAGCTTTTGTCGGTGGCTTTTAGAAAGGAGGGGACTGTTAAGAACCTTTCTATTTCTACAAAACAGCGTTCTCACGAATAAAATGTCTTATTCAATAAAACGTTTTATTCAAAGTTTTGGACAGCTCGTCCTGCCGCATACTTTATTATGTAAAGGTCACTTAATTGATAACAAGATAAAGCATGTGATTGCCACTTTAGCATGAAACCTCCATGGTGCAAAAACAACCTTTTAGGGGCAAGTGGGCTAGACTAAAATATGAAAATAGTTCGATGAAATCTGTGTAGCACAGATGATAATACGCATTTGCCGGTGAGGAAGAGGCAGCAGCCTTGAAACGTCTAGCTTCTAGTACCATTTTTAGAACACTTGTACAAAAAGTTCCCTCATTTTCTCTTGCCATTATTTTTTGTAGACTAAAATATACTGAACTCGACCCCGACAGCTGGAACTGGTCTTATGAGAAAAATATAGATACTTGTTATCCGAAGTTTTCGAGTAGTATACCATGGGAAACCCACGCGTCACTTGTATTTTGTTGACATACACATGAGCCTTTAAGCTCGTGGGTGTGCAAAGAAAATTCACAGTAACATGTGGGGTAGTATATGTTAATATGCATTCTATGGTATATTACGAAAAATAAAACAAAATGAAGAATGATCCTCGCAGATATGAAATGAATCATATATGAACTGATTCATTTCATATATCATTCACACTCATTTCTTTCACGGGAACATATGAACACACAATTGACCGGATCCCAACGTCTGTGGCTTCATAGCTCAGTTGGTTAAGGCATCGCACCGGTAATCGCGAGGTCACGGGTTCAAACCCCGTTGAAGTCCTGGATTTTTTTATTTTTTTTTCAGGCTTCATTTCGCAGTTGCATAAATTGCGTTCACAACTGCGAGGATCATTCTTCATTTTGATTTCATTTCCGCACTTCATATATGATTTATTTCAAATATCATTCACACTCATTTCTTTCACGGGAACATATGAACTCACAATTGACCGGCTCCCAACGTCAGTGGCTTCATAGCTCAGTTGGTTAGAGCATTGCACCGGTAATCGCGAGGTCACGGGTTCAAACCCCGTAGAAGTCCTGAATTTTTTTCCAGGCTTCTTTTCGAAATTGCATAAATTGCGTTCACAACTGCGAGGATCATTCTTCACTTTGATTTCATTTCCGCAGTTCATATATGATTCATTTCATATATCATTCACACTCATTTCTTTCACGGGAACATATGAACCCACAATTGACCGGCTTTAATAATAATTATTATTATTATTTGGTGTCTGAGAGGTTTCAACGGCTGTGTATCAATCAAAACGCAACTGCGCAATTAGTGAATGCAAGATGCTACCATATTGCTGATTTTCGTGTGCTGTCATCAAAACTCTAAAACATAAGGTATTTACACAACAAAGCTCCTCTTTTAACATTTTCTACAAAGCAGTGAAAGATATTTCGGGAAAATTCTTTGTCGATGTGTTACTTTGTTTTATATATTTACAAGTACGACAATCTGAAATGATCATCACTCATATCCTCATTCTTTAATCCGCAGTTCAAATAAGTGATTCTCATACATTCATTATTACATATTTATCACTCATGGGTATATTATGAACCAAAGAAATGACCAGCTCCCAGTTGGCTTGTTAGCTCAGTTGCTAGAGCTCGCTGCATCGGTGTCGCAAAGGTCATGGGTTCGACTCCCTTACAAGCCTGAATTTTTTCAGGGTTTGTTTTCACTACTGTTTAAGCAGTGTTCATAACTGCGATGATCATTCATATTGATAAAAACCAAGAATACATGGGAGTAGCAATAGCTCTGTTCTTATAAGCTTATGCAAGAAACTGAAAATATATTTCATTTTCCTGCTCTAGCCTCTACAAGGCATTTGAAACGATATATAGTGTTTAAACATTTCCTATGGTCAGACAGGCGAACTGGCTCGACACCCCAATTTCAAGACCATCTTTTTATGGTTCGTTTTGAAAATGAGGACACACTGGTCAAAAAGTCGTCTATTTTATGTGTGTAATCATTGGAAACGTTCGCCCATAAAGGTGTCTATAGACCCTACATGACTGATTCAGCGCAGTTGCCACAACAGTTTAGAAATTTAATGTACTTCTTCAAAACTGTTGTTATAGGAATATTTGTTTTGCTACAAGGCCTGAGCATTCGTCCAGTGTATATCTATTGACCTAAGGACAAAAGAACTATTGAAAAACAGTAGAAGCAGGACTAAGGAAACAGCGTCAACAGTTTGACATGAGCCAAGTGAAAAAAACAAATCTCGTGGTAAGAAATATAATGCAGATTTCGATGGGTCTTGGAAAAGCAACAGGGAAACGTCGTGTAAGACACGTAGGACATCTCAGTTTAATTTCGTTTCGTTTCTTTTTAACTTTAACGAAGAATTATACTCGTATAGTTAAGTTAACTTTCAAATTCAGGTCAAATTTAGTTTGTTCTCGTGAACAACTGTCCTTTTTTTAAACACCCGAGTTAGGGCCTGTTCACATGGAGGTGGGGTTACCAATTTCTCCATACAAACTCTCTTTATTTTTCGATCGCGTTCACATGTGAGGTGGGGTACCTCACCGTGGCGGGTTGTCCGATCAGCCAGGGCGGGTAACCCGCTTAGCTGGGGTGAGTTTTCTCCATGTGAATGCTGGAGGTGGGGTGGGTTGATGTTCATCCGGGCAATTGTATCTAAATTCTTGTTAATATACGTACTGGCGGCCACGCGATAGCATTTTAAACCTCACCCCAGCGCCCCGGGGTTGCATGTGAAAGCCAGCTTTTATTGACACGGCTAGGTGGGGTACCTCATCTACCCGGGGTTCCCCACCTCCTTGTGAACAGGCCCTTACGAAGGCCCCGTTTATATGAAGAAAAGTTGTCTCGGGTAGAAGGGTCACCCACCTAACCGAGCTACTCCGGGCGAGCCAACGTTTCCTACATGTCCTTACAAAACGTGGCGAACCGTTTACATGAGAAACAAGACCTTGGCTCGGCTAGAAGGGTGACCCGCCTAGCGGAGTCATCCTTCTTCGATGGTAGGGTTACCCTCCTAGCCGAGCCAACGCTTTTGCTCGCCCAGCCGGGCCAACTCAGTCAAGGTGAGACAATCAGAGCATGCTCAAGCACTATTGTCATTGGGAAATAAAAATAGCCAGCTCTTGGCTCCGGCAATGGGGTCAACTTTGTTTTCATATAAACGCTTGCTAAAGCTGACTCGTCTAGAGGGTGTCCCTCTTACCCGGGACAACTTTTCTCCATATAAACGGGGCCTTCGGTAGGACATGACACATTAACTCACAGCGATAAAAGGCTCCTTAATCCTTTAAAAATCCTTTTGGGTAATTCCTGAATCTGGTTCTCTGACAGATACCTTTCATCAATAACAAACAAACAAACAAATAAATAAATAAAGTAGAAACCTCAGCCAAGGAGGTATAATTGTCGCTCCATCTTGTTGAAGAACATATTTAAGAGCCATCATTTCACGAAACAGTTGCAAGATAGTGCATGGCACCATAAACATTTTCTAATTTGGTACCCTCATTTCATTTATAACATCTCTATTTTATAATCTTTAATAATAATAATAATCTTTAATACTTATAGAGCGCATAACTCTATATGAATATAATCTTATGCGCAAGGGGTTAGGGGAGCAGGTGGTTATACAAAGTCTTGCATGTATCAGCTCTAATCTCAAGGTTTCACGTATAAAATGCAATGATTATTTTTGCTAGTTTGCTCCCAGTATAAAAATTGTAAGAGAGCGCTCTTTGGGTTTTGTAATCTTTCAGAAATGAGTAATAGGAACAGCATGCGGTATTCTAGAACCTTAATGGTTTGCCTTAGAGTGAGGCTTTTTCCCAACGAAGAGTTTCTCATGGGTCAAGCAGTTAGATCATACTTCCACATGCTATTCCTAACCTATCATTGACCTGACATTATTAATAATATAATAATACGCTTAAATTTTTTTTTGCAGACGCCTGATGCCTGAGAGCGTCATGTATAAGTATAGAAGGCATTACTTACAAGTCGTACAAATCTTCCAGTTCTTTGAACTGATTACGATGAAGCCTTTTTATCTTGTTGTGTTCCAATTTCCTGACGTATTGTAAGACACACGTCAAAATTTAGAGGGTAAGTTGTTGACCATGATCTTGGGCAATACAAGAACGTGCACTTATACACAAATAAAACTAAAAGCTTTTTCAACGATGCCTACATTATTAACGTAATTAGTAGCTTCCTGGTGGAATTAAATTTAAGTGATCAATGAAAATATCAGAAGTTAACAATCACTTTATCTAAACGCCAGTTTAAAGGAGCTGCCTATTATTTTTTCCGATTCTCACTACATGTATTAAAATACAACCCTTTATCAACCCAAAACAGTCAAGGACGGTCTCATTGACAACTCATGGCAATCAGAAATGGCATCTGTCATGTTATGTGAAATATAACAAGTACTCTTCTTTTTCTCAGGCTTAACTAAAATAATAATTCCATGTTTCTTTTATGTAATAGACTCTAAGGGTGTCTTTTTTTGGATGATCCAGATCAGGATCAATCTAAGATCACTCGGATCATGGTATATCAAAGGAACCGAGGAATTCACTCTGGAAAATGATTTGTCGCTTTCTTTGATGCGCCAAGATCCAAGTGATCTTGGATCATTGATCCTAATCTGGATCACCCCAAAAAAACGCACTCTGAGTCTGACTATTGAACTATTCTCAGATCTCCAGCATTTCGGACTAGTTTTTGGTACCATAGAATAGACAGGAGAGCGTAAACACGATCCGTTCCTATTGCTTGCTTTCAAGTTTGATACAAATAAAACACATAACATTCTATTGGATGCTTATCTTTCGACGGTCTACTCACGCCTGCGTAAACTGCATTCACCCTTCAATTCATTATTTCATCATTACAAAAAATATAAACGCCTTGCTTCCACTCTCTAAGCATTTCATTTGAATCAGCAACCGAGTACAATTTACACTGCCTTAACATTCACTTCAGTCAAGAGCTAGTTGGGACGTTAATCAAAATGCCGACCCTCAATTTATCACAACTGGTAATTAAGTCTCCTTAATCACAAGTCATAATCACGTGATGATCGAAACATGTACTCTATTTTTTTTAGGAAAGAAAGACCTAACGAACTAAGGAACTAACAAAGCAAAGAACAGACAAACTGGCGAACTAACTATATCTCCCAGTTCATAATCATGTAATCATAAACGATGCTTACAGTATTTTCAGCTTGGTCATGTTCCAGAAGACGTCATGAGGGAGCTGCTGAAGTTGGTTATCAGCCATCCACCTTATAATGAAAAGTAAAAATAAAAATTACAAACGTAACACTGACGCTAAATTTGGACTTAAAGTTATCTTTCAGGATGTGCACAGTGGTATCAACAGTTAGGCCCGGGTTAAACGCCGTACTTAGTTACATGAGCCGAACTTAACTCAGTCCATTAAGTTCATGTGAAGTACGGCGTTTGACCCAGTTAAGTTCGACTGATTTTATTTGGATCGCCTGAGCCGTTCTTCACTGCTGGCCAGGCGTGAATAACGCCTGAAGATAAAGCTTGGGTCAAACGCGGATTTTCACATGAGCCGAACGAAATGCATAATCATGTTAATTTATAAGTCAGTCTCAATCTGTTTATTTTCGCGATCTAGTTAAGTTCGGCGTTTGATTCATTAGGCGAACTTAACTAATTTTAGTCGCCCTAAACTGTAATATGTTCGGGCCTTATACGTCTTTCTTTTTTTCCAAATTAGCTGTTCGCGTGGATCAGCCACCTGAATAGCTAGTTATTTTATATTGTGGTTATTGCTCACTGAAGCTAGTCAGAGGTCTTCAGCTAACAAAATAACAAAGAATTGTTTATCAACCCAATGAAAGTGGGACTCAATTGACAAACTTGTACTGTAGAGATTTTATCGTTTGTTTGTTTTTACATCTCTGTGATAGGTTTCCCTTACAGCTGTGTCAGGTTGGTAAGGTTGCCAAAAATCCCACGCGGTAAACGTTTTATGGCGTTGTGAGACAGATCCCTGTTGATTCACAAAATAAATGCACGTAAGCATCCGACAAAAAGCGAAAACAGATCATAGCCTTTTCAGTTCCTTGTTTGCGGCCAAACAGAGTGGGTAAAGAATCTGAGCAACTTCTCGCGTATTGTTATATATAGGTACAGTTCGATACATTTTTCGATTTTAATTTATCCTCGAAAACATAGTACTGAATTCTGAAGAGAGAATTCCATCTTCCGGGCTTTGTCAGAGGAGAAAATCTGCTGGCACGTCTTGGCAAGATCTGCTTTAAGAAAACTCTTTAACAAATAGATTTCACGTTGCTGTGTGTCTATCCAGAGATAGATAACAAGTCACGTCAGATTTTTGCAAGAACAAACGTTCACATGAAGTTACCACATATTGACGACTTCTCTGAACCTAAATTCTAAACAGAAGAACAGAAAGAACCAAAGTACTACGAGCTGCGGAGGGTGAACTCGATGGTTTTTACGTTGAGAAAACGGGTTTATGTTTTCGTTTCTCACGTTACGTGCTTTTCAACATCTTCAGAAAAGACGTTTGCGGTTCTTTGCCTTTGTCTCGGCCTCTGTGATGGCCAATAAAAGTACAAGTAGAATTCACAGTGTTGTACAATGCTAAACTTCACGTATGGCTTGCCATATTACGCAAGCACTTTTTCGGGATTGTGTCTAACGTTGCTGAAGAAGTTGGCTTTATCATGTCATGGATGCAGCTCAAACCATGCAATAATCTTTCGGCAAAAATGACATTTCTAAGCCAATCAATAGAAAGTAGAAGATAAGCCGGTATTTTAGCACCATTGCTCTAAATAAAGCGCCTCATTTCGATATACTTACAGTTCGTCCAAATTCTGGAGGTCTGAAAACAGGTCAGGCTCCAACGTCTTGATATTGTTATCATGTAGCCACCTAAGTTAGACGAAGCATACCACCATAATTTCATACCAGTCAATACGTTTT
Source organism: Pachyseris speciosa (assembly GCA_016490735.1). Lineage (NCBI taxonomy): Eukaryota > Metazoa > Cnidaria > Anthozoa > Scleractinia > Pachyseridae > Pachyseris > Pachyseris speciosa. The sequence goes on along the minus strand of JAEMWC010000121.1, from coordinate 966,641 downwards.
GGCAAGCAGTGATTACTCACAAAACAGCTAGTGTAGCATCAATCTTTGGGCAACGATGCATGTATGGGGCGCCAAATGTTCAAAAATTATTTTAGTAAATTATATCGAAATTATTTTAAAATTATTTCAACAAATGTGATTATGTCATACCATACTTTCATCTGTTATGCCGTTAACAATATAAGTTATATGAAACTATGAATTATATGAAACCATAACCTATATTGTTTGAAATAACGAGTCTGTGTTAGAATTCATGGTTTGAAATCATGTTGCAGGTATTGTTGTATTGTTTGAAATAATGAATTTGCCTAGCAGACTTTGTTTGAAATAAAGTCAGGAGGGGAAGCCGATTGTTTCAAATAACGGGTGTTAGGGGCAAACAATGGTTTCAAATAATGCGAGGGAAAGTTTATATTGTATGAAACAAATGATTAAAGAGGAAGATATTGTTTCAAACAAACGGCATAACAGATGAAAGTATGGTATGATATAATCACATTTGTTGAAATAATTTTAAAATAATTTCGATATAATTTACTAAAATAATTTTTGAACATTTGGCGCGCCATATGCATGGACGAAGTTTTAATTGAAAAAGAAAGTTTGAAATTTCCAAGAATGAAATTTACGAACTCAGAATATAAGTTGAAGCGAGAGCGTTTTCACAGCGAGTTCTAACAAATAATTACGTACATCCGGGTTACCATGAGATGCGCACGCACCGCCGCAGGTCAGTGCACAGTTTGTTCGCCTTGGGTTCGGTTGTGTGGATGATAGCTCTTCGGTTATCCGTCTTTTGGCCGCTTCTTGTCGCGGTAAGTTAAACATTTTTTGTTTATTTGTTTTTTTCTTTTTTACAGTGGACGCGTTCCACTTTATCTAGGTTTTTTACAACCTGAATATTCTTCGTGTCCTGTGACGCGTCACAGTGTTTTGCTCGGCTGTTCGGCCGAATAGACTCAAGGACGTGTTCTGAGTCAATTTACTCGTGGTGTAACGCGTTTATACCCATTGATACGACACAGTTCTCGTTTGTTTTACGAGCCGGTTGTTTGTACATTCAGTCTCAACGAGTCTGTGACTAGCGTATGTAGAAGTTCTTTGGAACCACGTGGCGGACGAGTCCGCCATTTTGTACTGCAAGCGACTTATCTTGCTAATTTTTTCGTCTTTTTAGACGATGACTTCCCAGGCTCAAAACCCTGAAAATGTTGGGAATTCAGGAGGGCCTTCGCTGTCGGAGTTTAAGGCTATGTTTGCCGAACTTTTGGATGGCACCAAGAAAGATATCTTAGCTCAAGTGCAAGAATCCATTGAGCAAGTTTATGCAGATTTTGAGTATGTTGAGACCGACCCTGAGGGTGGTGAAGCAGGTTCTGTGACGAGACCAGATGCTGCTGTTGTAACCAAAATCGACGAATTTATTCAGCCTTAAACTTCAGACCATGCTGACGGGTCAAGTAGTGGCTCTTTCAAGGTGCTGGCAGAGGAATTTAGTGTTGCAGAGAAAACATCTCCTGCCATTGATGCAAACCTGGCGGACATAGTAAAGAGTTTGCTTACAGAGAAACTTTCTAAAGATAAGTTGACTGAGGTGCAAAACAAGTACCTGAGACCTGTAAATTGCACCAACTTGGTTGCTCCAAAGATAAACAAGCAGATTTGGCAGCAATTACGTCAGGAGACTCGAAATAGTGATTCAGCATTTCAGAAGGCGCAGTCTCTGGTATTGTCCGGGTTATATGCTATACTCCAGTTATGTAATAGCTCCAGTGGGGATCAGAGAAATGTCTTGACCCACACAGCAGTCCTGCTGTTGTCAGAAAATAGAGAGTTTAATCTGAAACGCAGGGATCTCTTTTGTCCTGATCTCAACAAACAATATGCTTCATTATGCAACCCGTCCACTCCTGTGTCATCCTTCTTGTTTGGGGATGACCTGAACAAGGAAGTGGAGGAGTTAACAAAGTCACAAAAGCTTAGCAGTAAAGTCACACCTAAGAAGCGTATGGAACCTTACAAAGTCCCAGCTGCTAGAGGCGTGCGTGGTCACGGCCGTTTCAATCAGAGTGCTGGCAGGGGGAAATCCTCTACAAATTCTTTTTTAGTCCAAGGCCGGGGCCAAGCTCGGCGCCAGCAGAATCCCAAGTCTTCGTCAATCAAGACCCAATAGGATCACCATCGGAGGTAAGACACAACGTCATTATTAGTGCTTTAACAAATCAGACTCCCTTTAAGGCAGGAGGGTTGCGAGATTATCTTCATGTGTGGAAGACGATCACGTCAGATCCCTTTATCTTGGATGCAATTGCTCACTGTCATATTGAATTTGACTGGGAACCTGGAGTATGCACTAGTGTTTCTAGGCCTTCCTACTCCTTTACTGAATCTGAGCAGTCTATCATTGACAATGAGGTAGAAAAATTCCTTCTGAAAGGGATAATCAGGCTATCCTCACATGAGGATGGTCAGGTAATATCTCCTATTTTCACACGGCCTAAGAAAGGTGGGTCTCACAGGGTTATATTTAACCTAAAGAAACTGAATGAGTCAGTTACCTACCACCATTTCAAAATGGACACTTTAGAAACAGCTATCAGGCTTGTGAGGCCTGGATGTTACATGACATCTATAGACCTCAAGGATGCATATTACTCTATCCCTATTGCACTGGAACACCAGAAATATCTGAAATTTATTTGGAGAGATCAATTGTATGCCTTCACTAGTCTACCCATGGGGTTGACTAGTAGTCCTAGAATTTTTACCATAATTTTAAAACCTATCTTTAGCTACTTGAGAAGTCAGTTTGGCCACTCTTGTCTGGGCTATATTGATAATTCCTTTTTTTTGGCAACCTGGGTTTTAAAATCCATCCTGAAAAATCGGTAGTCATACCTACACAGACTTTGGAGTTTTTAGGATTCATTTTAAACTCTATTCTCATGCTAGTTACTTTGACAAACAGGAAAGCTGTCAAAATTTTGCAATTATGCCAAACTTTTTCAGTTTCTTATAAGGAGTTTACAATCCGTGGGGTTGCATCTTTTCTTGGGACCTTGGTCTCTAGCTTCCCTGGGGTAGAGTTTGGACCCTTGCATTATCGCCACATTGAGGTTGATAAAGAAAGAAATTTAAAATTGAACCAGGGGAATTATGACTCCTTCATGACCTTGTCTCATGGTAGTTTGGAAGAAGTTCACTGGTGGTCTGCCAATATTCAGACAGCTTCTAGGAGAATTCTTCACAACAGTCCAGATTTAGTTGTTTACACTGATGCATCTCAAACAGGTTGGGGTGCTCATATCGAACATGGAAATTGCACTTGTGGCATTTGGTCTAAGTCTGAGTCTTCAAAACACAAATTATTTAGAGTTATTGGCAGTAAAACTTGCTATGTGCTCCCTGCTTGATGACAGGAGCAACATTCATGTGAGGGTTATGTCTGACAATACCACTGCTGTTTCCTACATCAATGCTATGGGAGGTTGTAGATCATTAGAATGCAATTCCCTCACTAAGGAAATTTGGGATTGGGCCATTGATAGAAATATTTGGTTATCAGCAGCCCATATTCCAGGTTCTAGTAATGTTAATGCTGATCAGTTGTCTCGAAATTTGAACTTGAACCTTGAGTGGATGCTTTCAGCTCCCATATTTGAGAGTATAGTCTCTTCATTTGGCAAGCCAGATATTGATCTCTTTGCTAGTAGACTTATGCTCAGGTGGAGGATTATGTTTCTTGGAGACCACACTCGATGGCTAGGTCTGCAGATGCCTTTAGCATAGAGTGGTCACAGTTTTTCTTTTACGCTTTTCCTCCTTTTTGTCTTGTTTCCAGGTGTGTGCAAAAGATAATGCACGACAAGGCATTGGGAATTCTGGTAATTCCTCTGTGGACAACTCAACCTTATTTTACGGTTGTACTGAGTCTTTTAATAGACACACCATGCATAGTAATGGCATCAGCTCGGAATCTGATTCACCCAACTCTGGACGGCCCCCATCCTCTTCACCATCGGCTGGAGTTACTGGCATGCAAATTATCAGGCGATCCTTGCAAAAGTCAGAGATTTCGTCAGACATTGTCGAAGTCATCATGCATTCCTGGAGGGACAGTACACAAAAACAGTACAAAGTGTGTATCAACAAGTGGTTGCAATTTTGTAGTAAAGGGTGACATGATCCATTGCATCCCACTGTAAGGGCTGTACTTTCTTTTCTGCACAGTCTCTTCAAGAGTGGCTTAAGTTATTCGGCGCTGAATACGGCTCGTTCTGCAGTCTCCAATATTGACATGAATGTCGGTGTTACTCCAGATCATAGACCAGTTGGAAAGCACTTCCTTGTTTGTCGGTACCTTAAAGGTGTATTCAACAAGCTCAAGCCTGTGCCAAAGTACAACAACATTTGGCCTGTGGACACTGTCCTTGATTACTTAAGTTTGTTTTGGCCCTTGGATGAAATCAGTTTGAAGGAACTCACCTTGAAATTAGTCATGATGATTGCCTTGACTACAGGACAAAGGTGTCAGACTTTGACATTTTTGGACACATCTGAGCAGTATATGCAGAGAAATGAGGAATGCTTTAATTTTGCCTTAACAGGGCACCTTAAGGAAGACAAACCTGGTAAAGGTTTTGGCAATCTCCGCCTTTACAAGTATCCAGTTAGGGAATTGTGTGTTTATGAAACTTTAGATTATTACCTTAGGGCCACTGAGAAGCTGAGAAATTCTTCCAAATTGCTTGTCTCATACATTAAGCAGTATAGGGCAGTGACCTCGGCCACTATTGGGCGGTGGCTCAAAACTTTGTTAGGCCAGGCAGGCATTGATACTGAAATATTTTCCGGCCATAGCACTAGATGTGCTCCAACAGGTAAGGCTCTTATGTCTGTTTCTGTTGATGTAATCTTGGCTACAGCTGGCTGGAATGAGGAATCTACTTTTCGGAAGTCTTACAATAAGCCAGTTGCTGTAACAAGCCAGATGGGTGTAGCAATTCTTAAATAGGCTTATACCTTGTACAACATAAATGGATCATTTGAAGATGTTTGTTATTAAAGTGTCAAGTTGGTTTTTCTCTATCCTGTTGGGGTGCTTTGTCATTTTGTGCCCACTGCGTTAAAGTCTCATGGTAACCCGGATGTACGTAATGATTTGGTAGAATTGAAAAATAAACAAGACTTACCTGTAAGTTGAAGTTTGTTTATAATTCTGCCGAATCATTAGTAGTACAGTAGGGTTAACAATCCCTTTACACCCATATAATTACCCACCCTCTCTTTTATTGATTTTCTGTCGTCTCATTACGACGGTTTTTACGTCGTTCAGTCTGTGCTAGGTGTTCACAAAATGTTTTTAAAAACTGACCTGCGGCGGTGCGTGCGCATCTCATGTTAACCCTACTGTACTACTAATGATTCGGCAGAATTATAAACAAACTTCAACTTACAGGTAAGTCTTGTTTATTTTTCAATTAAAACGAATGTTTCTGTTCCTTTATGAGGTCACTGTAAGAGTACGGACTGTATCTCTTTTTTTTTTTTGCCTCATGCTATTGACTCAAAGTGTAGACCTCCTGTGGTTTGCACTCTCGTAAGCAACTACCTCCAGTAACTACCTCCACTTGACATTTGGGGTGGTCGCTCACGGGAGGTTCAAATGTAATATTTGTTTGCGTCTAGAGTATGTTGACCGGTACTCGTGAATATGTTGCATCCACATCACAGGTATCGCAATTATAAAGAGTGTCGCAAACATGGTAAAATGAAGCCTGGAGTCGCAACAAACATCCATGGAAAGGTAAAAAGTGACTGCTACAATAGTAGAGGGTGTTTCGTTCAATGTTATCTTCAAACTGTTAGAACAACTTACAGTTCTAGAGTTCGCGAAAACAATCAACTTCCATTTAAATTACTTGATGTTTGTCACATGCAGCCATCTGAAGAAGGGCACTGGTGCCGAATTAGCTTTTTTGATATCGCTGCAGTTAAAAAAAGTCGTTGTTTCTACTTTTGTTGATTATTAATATTACTATACGAATCTGAAAGTGATTTACAATTTCCTCGGCCAAAGCAGCAGAAATAAATACCATAGATGCCCTCACAATTAGATGAAAACATCATATGATCTGAAGTAGGATTTCTCCCTCTAAAAGATCGTGATTGAAAATTACTTCAAAATTAGAAAGCAAAATATCTGAACGTTCGTAAGGTTTACAAGTGGCTATTCTAATATGAAGTTTATGTCTTCACTTACAACTCGTCTAAATCCTTCAAGCCATGAAACAGACTGCCATTCAACTGCTTTAACTTGTTGTGGTTCAAGCGCCTGCGCAGTCAACGGAGTTATCAAAGATTACTGGTGGTGAATAAGCTGAGTTATACTTGACAAATGAAAGTTAAAACACGCGATCTTTCATTCTGTCAACGCACCACTTAAAAAAGAGGAATTTCAATATCCGCAAGCAACTATTAATTTTTATTTTGCAATGAATAACACACACAAACTTAACAACGACAAGATTCACGAATTTGATTTTGTATAATTAATCTCGTGAAAAGAGCATGGAAAAAGGGAGACCCCCTACTTACAAACGTAATAGCTTTGTGTTGTCGGTGAAGATTTTGGGCTCCAGATTTTGCAAGGTGTTGTACTGAAGATACCTACGAATAAAATTGAATTAAATCAAGGTAAGCTGCCATCCACCATTGGAACATTGCCAGTCCTTCACTCCAGAATTTTTGTTAACCCTTTACTTCCTCAGAGTGACTTGTAGATTTTACTCTGTCTAACGCCAGACGATTTTACTCCTCAAAGGGAGACCCCTTAGGGGTTAAAGGGTTAATGAGAGATCTAGTCTGTTTTAGTGGGGCAATCGGTACAGTTTGCCACGACCCCAGTTGAAATACACCTGCATGTTTCAGCTCTGAGCGGCCGGTGAATACTGGAATACTTTTGTACGTCTGATTTTCTTAGAATCTCCCTCGCTTCTTAATGGTTTCCTCAAAAAGCTAAAGAACAGCCTATAAGACAGGTGATGTCCACTACGTCTCTAGGTGTTTATGTTGTGGTTCAATTTTATCCTTGGTTTAAATTCTTCCTCCCCTTGTTTTAAGGTAATTACCACACATTACCATGCATTACCATATCCAAAATCTAAAGGAGAAGAGCTTTAAACCCAGTATAAAATTTAACCATAACATTTACATCGATCGGAATTTATCCTAGAATATTCATAGTGACAAAATGTGTAAGAGAATCGCCTCTGGCATTGGAGCGTTGAAGCTAGTGAGGTCTTTTGTTCTAAATGAGGGTCTCCGGTCAATTTATATCTCATTAGTATAGCCTCACTTTGATTTGACACGTGTCTAGTAAGGTTTAAGAACTTTAAAATTGTGCTGCTCGAATCATTATTCATTCAAGTTACGTTGCCAACGCTGATTTCTTCCACACTCAACGACCCGTCTCGACTCGACACTGAAAGTTTGACCGTAGCAGCATCTGCAACTACTCTTTCAGATTCTCTAATGGCAAAATTGCTATTCCCCGGCCACAAACAAATTACATGCAAAATAGCTTCGGACTCAGGAGCAGTTTTGAGTAGCTTTGAGCTGGGGCAGGCTGACTCTCTCATAGAGTTCAGGGTTGGCTGTGGGCTTTTCTTTCGTGATACTTAATACACAGCAGCTACGTAAAGTAGGCTTTAAATCTTATTATACTAACGTTCTTAGTTTTGTAGTTTTTTATTAATTCAATGTAATGTAAGTTTCACGTCAAATATTGTAAAGTATTTTTAATATTTATCCTAGGTTTTTAAACCATTTTGTATATCCTGATGAATTTACGGTGTTTAAATAAAGTTAAATCAACTAATCAGTCAATCAATCATTTGATAAGTTTTCTCCCATAGAGTGGGGGTGACGTTTGTAGGTTCAATTCCTTCTTAGGGCGTCCTTATAATTGTTCGTAATATGTCGTATTACCACAAAGATCAGAAAATTACTTACAAATATGTCAAGTTCTTCAAGCCATGAAAAACACTTTCGTTCAAATAAGTGAGATTGTTGTCGTTCAAGAGGCTGCAATATATGCAAAGGTTTTTAAATTTTCAATAGTATCCCGATTTTTTATGCAAACGTACGGCAGTTTTACATCAGTTGGGGTAAGGAATGCCGGGATGAAGCCATGAAATACATTAGTCCAATCAGTATTAACTAAGTAGGGGTGGGATTGGGAAGAGGTTGCTATACAGCAAAGTATATGACATCTGTAATCCTCTGAGTAAGTTATCAGTGTGTGAACGGTCGGTCTGAATACTTAGGACTTACACATTCCCTTGTGAAGGACTTTTCTGGTTCCGATAATGTACCAAACAATCCTCCATGTAAAGTTTCTTTTATGACACTGCTAGTGTCATAATTAATGCAATCGTTTTTTGCTTTGTCTGTTTCACACAATATCTACATAATGTAGTTCCTCTAGCTGTCAACATCTTTGCTTGATGGTATACATGCAATTTCCCAAGTCTGCAGATGTCTATTTTTCTCTCATAGACACTCATGTGTATGCACCTATTCCTTGAGCCAAGTGTGCTGAATTTCCCGTTTTTTTAACGGCATGACATGTACAGTGAAACTCGGGGGATTTTGAACTACCCAAACGGTCTTCTTTGAGGCTAAAAACTTAGATTGATAATGCAACATGAAGTGCGGAATACTTCATAACCTCCAAATAAATTGTAGAACAAGTCACAAAGTCATCGCATGCCTTTGTGCCTACTCACCGGCCTTGACCCAGGCTAATTTGGGTGGAGTATGTGAATCTTTATCTTAAGACACCCAGCCTTGAATCACATGAGTTGACGTTAAAAAGAAACTCTCTTGATACTTTGTAATCCAATATGAAAAGTAAACAGTGTAATATGTACAAAGACTTTCTTTCAAGAAAAGGACAACAGCAATTCATCGACCTTCACCGACCACTTTGTTAATTAACAATTGGTTCATGACGTAGTGTGCGCATATGGATTACGGTTGACACAGGAGGTTTTGGAGAGGACGAGAGAAGCGTAAGAGTTGTTCACTCTCAGACGTACAACTTTTAGCAAACTTCCCCAATGTGCACTCTCTTGCACTGAGTTAACTGTAACGATCGTCCAAAGGAATAAAAATTATCTTAATTGTTGGTTCGTCTGTATTAGTCCAGTAACTTAGTTGTAAAGGCCCACATAACGTGTTAAAAAAATTCCGACCGCCTCTTTATTTGGCAGATAATTGAATATTTTGGTAGAGGGTGACTTTCTCTCTCTTGGTTACTGTTCAGTATCTAGTGCAAATGGAAATCAGTTTTCTAGAAACTTATAGAGAATTCACTTACAGGGTATGCAGGTCAGGATTGTTGTCAAATATCCCCGGAGGCAATTCTTGTAACCGGTTATTTTCCAACCACCTAGAAAAGGAAATGAGAGCAATGATGTAAAATGCATGAATGAAAACGAGTAGAAATTTCGAAACTGGGGCCGAAATCGACAAATGGAATTCAACTTTTCATTGCCGAATGTTTTAGCACGACTAGAAACAGTGCTGGGATCGTGTCAAAAAAATTTCTTGCAGCGCTAAGAAAATTTTCCGGGCTGTTGATGTTTAGTTAATAGCAAAACGCATGTTTATTTACGGAAATATCGAAAGAGTTTTTGAACTTAACTAAACGAAATTGAAAATATGTATTTAACAAGAAGTGTCGACGTCACCAAACTGTAACTATGCTCACGGGCCAGGCTATTCAGAACGAATTGAACAAACAAGGACTTCAGCTAAAATTGGCAGCAGTAGTCCACTATTCAAAATCTCTCCAGCGATCAGTGACACTTTCTAAAAAATTAACAAACATTGAAATGTTCTGACCTGCACTCGATGCAACTTATCAATCACCAGCTTTTAAGTTTCCGGTTACAGATGTGATGTTTTGTAAAACTGAGAAAGATCACCGTTCTTGTTGTTTTTGTTATTCTGTTCTGCCGCGGTTCCAGTTTTTGTTCCACGGATCGAGACAAATTTCTATAAGCCATTTCTTGAAGCATAAACTGGACATTTGTCTTGCTTATCCGTCATATATATTGTTTCTGACCAGGTCTGGTGAGACCATGTTCCAGTCCATCAAAACAAATTGAAATTGTGTCTTCATTTTGATGAAATTCGCCCGTAGTGCTGTTGTTTTGATGGATTACAAATTCGCTTCCTTCACGGCTCTTACATCTACATGAAAGCCGTTCCACCCTCTTTGAGCAATGATTAAATATTTTTTTTTACCAAACTACTGACCGCTTACAACCATTCGAGTAGATAAACTCTGCACTTTTCCAAGAAGGACCCTAAGGGGCCGACCATTTAACTCTTGAGGGAAGGGGGGGGGGGGGGGGGGTGATTTTGAAAAAAACTTCCTGCGAGCGCTTGTCGGAAGAAAAAATTGCATGCGGCGCAAATGTAATAGAAAAAAATTACAGCACGAAGGGAAAAATATGCCGCCCACCATGTTGGTAGAAAAAAATTCTTGCTGACCAGAAATCACCCCTCCCCCCTTCCCCCCTCAAGAGTTAAATGGTCGGCCCCTAAAATAAAGCTTTAACTTTGTTCTCGGACAGTTTCATTGAATTCAATCAACTTTGCTCGGAAACGTTGCAACACACCGAAAGGTTTTCGCGCCCTTTTTCTTTAGTCATGTGATGGACAAATGCTTCCTTTTTTTGGTTTTCTTTTTCTCTGAGTTCCTTTCTTTCACTTTTTTCTTCAGATTATCAGTTATGCGTCGTAGAGTTTTTAATAAAACAATTATTCTACTAGGGCTTTCTGGATATAAAATGATTATAACACGCCTCGTTGGTTATTTATCACTTCACATCCAGCGCGCTACTTAAACGTACAGTAGATCTTTCACACCCTAAGATTTGAGCTTGCATTAAGTATCGGACCTGTTTTTATTTCCTTTTTTCGCAACTTTAACTACTTCTGTATGGAAATCACAATATGTCCATTCAGTAACTAGTTTAAGCCCTTGAGAGAGCAGCTATGGATATATATGCTTGGTAAGTATATCCTTTAAGTTTTAGAGGAGAATGGAAACCTGAGTAGTCTCTTTTCCGATTAGAGTTACAGACAACACTCAAAAGAAACTTTGGAATTAATTTGCAATGTTTAACCAAACTTTCATTTCAGTAAATAATTCTTGAGAGGTGTAACTTAAAACTCCTCCGAAGAAGTATCGATAGGTTAATTACGCAAAGGAAAGGATACGAATACTGAAAAAGTAAAGATAAATAGAAGCAAGAATTGGATAAAAAGCCACAAGTTCGGACTAAGTGACCTACAAATCCATGATAAAAGTAAGAGAGGGCCATCCCCTTTGGGTGTCCAAGATATTTTTGATCTTTATTAACTGATCTCCGTTATCTGGAAGTATAAACGAAACATACCCAGCATGTAGGAATGTATCCGACCTCCTTTGATGATCACTTAAGTGATGTCAATTTAGAACAAGTATAGGAGCTGAAGGAGAACCTTATTTTAATCAGAATCTTATTTCTGATTACGTTAAAACAACAAATAGAATTATAGATACTTAAGCAGATCTGAAATTGTTACTGTAATTCAAATTTCAAATTGTTAACGTACACAAATTGTAAACGTATAAACACAGTGTTAAACAGATCTATAGATGCTAATGAAAACGAAAAGTGTTCCTATGATCAAAGGAAGCCCATTATGTTTTTTTGTATTTAAAGACTAATGATATTTCACAGTAATTGTAGACGTAGTGTAATGGAGATTTCTACTTACAGAGTTTTCAGTCGAGTGTTTTTGTCAAAAACACCATTAGGTAATTTCTCCAGTTGGTTGTTCGAGAAAAACCTATGAAAATAACATTTATAGGTCATTTCAAGATAGCCTCAGTATTGACCATAACTGCCCAAATGCTTTAGGATTTGCTTTCCTTATGTTGCAAAGGGTTTCAGCCAGTTTTTGTATAAATCTACTAGCGTTATGTCCCGAGAGACGTTATCTGATTGGCTACGCTACTCGCTATCTATGCCGTTAAACATAGAGAGTAGCGTTTGTCAACAAAATGGCGGCCGCTTCTTCGATTTATACTGAGGAAATTAGATTATTCGCTCTCAATTTCTATGCGTGATAGAAATCTCGAGTTCATAATCTAATTGTTAAATAGATTGGCATTAAATCAATTCAATAAGAAAGCACATTGGCAAAGAATTCTCGTAGCTATTGTAAAGTGACGATGTCATGTTGAATATGACCAATTGAAATCCAAATCGTTTTATTGTTTCTTTAAACGTGAACAAAATAAAGTCGAAAATAAGAATACCAGGAAAGATCATTTTTGTAACGCGCAAAAGAAACTAAACTTAAAGGGGCAGTGTCACCAGGATTTTACTGTTTTACAATGCTGTGCTAAAATCATTACTTTGGGTCAGGGCTTTCCTCCCCGAGAGAGGGGAGGAAAGCCCTGACTCGAGTGAGCGTGACACCTCTCCTTGAAACGCTGATATACGCTGATTTTAAAGGGCCACCGTAACCCAATGCTCACTTCGCGCTTCTATTGTTTTTATCATTCAAGAAGTTGAGGTGAAAAACACAGCTGTTATAATTAATATAACATAGGAGGGGTGTACAGCTTTGCTGTAGCTCGCAAAAAGCAAAAGGGTGAAACAGCAGAAACTTAGCAAGCTTATTATGCCCATAACGCTGTTTTGGCTGCCCATTTTAAATAAACATAAATCCAGGCTTTAATTTATAGCAAATGATCAAAGATAATTGTGGGATCGAAGACGGTTTTGCAGTCATCTGCAATAGTCTGTGGTCAGTTATACAATCACATGGAAACGTACTTCTTGCGATAATTTGGGATCGAGGAGGTGAACGGTTTCGGCGATCATATGGAAACGAGGCTGTATAGAAAGTTGAATCGCTCGCTGGATAGTCTTAATACCTGCCAATGCTAGAATATTTGTAAAAGAAAAAGTGTAAGATGCCGCTGTTTTTTCCGCATCATTCCGTGAAAAAAGTGCTTTGGGGAATACGCTGATTGGAACTCTGTTGCCATCTAGCTTCCTTTCGCCCCGTATGTTTATTGTTGAAGCTCTAATCGGGTTATCTTTCCTTGGTTGATGAACTTTCTTAACAACCTTCCAGTCAACTTCATCAGGGAAATAACATTAAATAACAACGTCGGACATTGGGGCTTTAAAAACAAGAAGTGACGATGCAAGTCATGGAACCGATGAAAAAGGTGTGTCTCCAGGAGTACGTGTTTCACATATTACATTAAATGACGACACTGACTAGCTCGACCGCAAAGACTTTTGTTCCTTTAACAAACAGACAGAGCAGGAAAAACAAAATTGTGGCAGCTTTACTTACAGTCCCCATGAATATTTGGCCTTGTCGAGAGATTCCGGACTCGATTCCCCTTTTACATTCAACATCTTTTCATTCCTTTTAAATATAAATAAATACTTGGGTCAGATTGAAAGTTAATGGTAATCTCCAATATTGAGACAAACAGAGGTTAAAATGGTAAACAAAAAAATTCTGATTCAATTTTTTTTTGCCAAAACATGGAAATACTTTTCATTATCATTCGATACTTTTTCCCTTCCTTTTCATTGACCCAGAGCCCACCACGTGACCTACAAATAAATGCCTACAAATAATGGTCTGCTCGTGCTCAGTACCGTCCAACTGTGATTTTGCTACAAATAATATTCTGCTCATGCGTAGTTGTGTCCACGCGTCCAAGCTCTTCAAACTCAGTGAAAAATGACAAATCGTTTCTCGCTTCCAGAAAATAAATAGGAAAAACGAGCTTGGTGATCGAATGATAAAACTGTTATTGAACTCGGTTTTCGCAAAATATCGTGATTTGCCAGTGTCTCGCAGAACTGTTCGCCACCGACAAATCACGATATCCTAATAATCTGTGGGACGTTAAAGAACCCACACACAGCGGCTGCCAGAGGGGCCTTTACAGGCTGACGTCCGATCTCACCCTAGAGAAGAATTGTAAACCGCCATGAAACTATGTGATATGTGCGGTATATAAATCCATTACCATTACCATTACCATTACCATTTTGCTCAACCTCGTCCAATAATTGTTTATTATTAGACGAACACCAATTAAGCGTCGCGTATTTTCGGTTTTGATGTGGTGACTACTAAAACGTCAAGAACTTGAATGGCGACGATAGAGCAGTTGTTTTGTGTACCTAAAAGACATTTTTTTTAACGATCAATCAAAATGACAAATATGCGGCACAAGTCGCAAAACAGATCTCTTTTAAATTTTGCTTACAAAAATCCGTAAAAATGAGAAACAGAGGTTGCTTGTTTTTGGAAGAGGCGCCTTTTGCTCAAGAGGTCAAAGGCTACAATCGCAGTTGGAAGTTCGGCTAAATAAACGTAATCGCGCTCGAAAAATGAAACCTCCAGAAACAACCTAGCCACTTTCTTTCATCAGAAAAGCTCATTTTCATCTACTGGACGTTGATTAAAGTTCATTAGTGACATTTGCAATAGACGAGCAATTTGAAATTAATGCAATGCCTAAAGAAAAAGTAATTTCGTAGACTTATTTCAACGTAAAGTAAAGTAAAATCCTTTATTTAAAACACGATTATCGTTTAAACACTACATGCTTGAGGGGTCGTGTATCTAATTAATTATCTAATTATCTAATTACCTACTGATAAAAAGAATAAAATATAAGAAATTAACTTACTTTATCGCAAATCTGATTTCCCTAAATATCGGACTAGATTTTGCCTTTGAATAAAATTGTTTGAAATTACAAGAATCTTTAAAACATTCTGAAATACAGTTCCATAGTACAGCTCCTCTGTAACAAACATAATTTTTCATGAAATAAGTGGAAAATCGTGGGACGACGGCCTTATGTCCTCTTAAGTTATACGGACAATGACGCCATACAACTAAATCTGAAATCATTGCGGGCATATTATCACTAGCTATGTTATAAATTAGCTTGACAAGACTCCGTTTATACACGTCATAATTCAACCGTATATCATAACTCCAAACAAACACATTTTTCATTGACTCAACAGTGAAAACATCCTAGCTCCGAAACTAGCTAGGAATGTTGCTGATAGCTCCTTCGATACAGTCTTCAAAGTAAAATTTGTTTTCAAATATGGCGCCTAATCAAGCTTAAGTTCCTCGCATTGAAAAAAAAACCGAAAAAACTCGTTTACTTGACAAGAATACCGCTCTGACTACATTAGCGGTGATTTTAAGCCACAAAACTCCTTTCTGGTCCTGAAAGGGGAGAAAAAAGGGTTGAAACTGAGCGATTGTGACCTCTTTGAACGTGCGACTTTCCGCATACTCTACTTCATTATTGCGTAAACGAAGATTGTAACTCAGTAAGACAATCGATATAATTGTTTAAAGGGGCAATGTCACGCTATTGTACCATCACTTTAAAAAGCTTAAAACTGCCAATGCATCAATGGAAACCTTAAAATAATGGTCTAGTTTTGTTGCCAAAGACTGTAGTACTGCATTGACACTATAAACTTCTGTATTCCATCTAAGATGATGAGGATGGAAATGGATTGAAATTTGAAAAAACTTGCCAGTTTTTTCAAAATTTCAAGCTATGCATTGAAAAATCACGAAAAAATATTATGGTTAGCTCTTCCTGCTAAAATTTCATTGGAATTCATCTTCCTGATTCTGTAGGAGCATTTTTTGCACGATAACAGGTAAAAGGCAGTAATTTTGGCAGAATTGAACCAAAAACAGCAAAATCCCGGTGACAGTACTCCTTTAAGAAGTAATGTCACGCGATTTGAATGCTTGGTGTCAGGTTACGTAAAACAGTCACAAAGGAGAGTTATGAAAGGTCAGAATCGCTCAATTTGACTTCAGTTTTCGGCAAACTGGAACACAATAACTGGATGTCATTAAGTGCCTGAGCAACTATGATGTAGAAAGAACGATTTGACTTAATAACTGGGAATGAATTTTAATTCACCCTCTGGTATTACAGAATACGTAGCCACTATTGCCTATTTTGAAGATGTATCCGAAGGTTTAGTAAGAATATCTCAGGTCAGTTCCAGTTTATCTTCGAAATCAGTGTAAAACTTATGAATAATATTTAGCGACATTCGAGATCACTTGGAGTTATGGTAGTCGTTGTAGGAAATGGCCTTCAACCCTTAAAATTGATTTTTATTTGGATGACTAGAAAATTCCTTGTTGTGAAGTCATTTGGACACCATTGGTAACGTTTCCATAGACAGAAAGTGCTTATAACCATATGTCGCTTATAAAAAAAACATAGAGAACCCTTCCCAATGATACTAGAAAGTGGATATTTTGACAAGTGACCCAGGCAGTTCTGACATTCAATGTGGTCGTTTTAAATACTCTGTTGTTAATAGTGTTTTTTTTGGTACTCTGTGGCTAGAGAAGAGAACAGTAATGGTGCAGTAAGTCAATGTAACTGGCCAAATTTGAGTAGCATGCCTTCTCTATGGTGTTTCTTAGGTGGATATGAAAATTTTATGGTTTTCACCAGTATACTTAATTTCCTTGCTTTCAACAAGTCCGTGAGTTTACCCGAAATTGGAAAGGAACCGTTTCATACACTTGATTTAAACGGCTGTAGTCAGGAAATTGAAGTGTGTAATTTCTATGTACGTTTTATTTTGCTGGCACACTGCTTCTTTTGGAAAAGACCTTCATTAAGTTTTGTTTTCGTATAAATGGTTATTAATTGGTAGAAAATGAAAGAAATCAATTTTTTAACTTAAACCGATATATTGTTGACATTAAGAAGGTTATTTTGGAAATTTTTGAATTATCTCCAACACTTAAACGTGAATATCTTGTAAAAGTGATGATTCCCTTATTCCTTTTAAGTATTTGAAGTTAATTAAATATTTAGGTAACAGACACCTTTACTTACTCCTGTCCTAGTAGAATATTCTTATCAAAAACGTTTGGACGTAAGACCTTCAGCTGGTTGTTATTCAAGTCCCTGTCAACGTATAAGCAAAACACTTCGCTTGTTAAGACAATTCTTTTCTCACAAGATCGACGTACCATGAATCGTGATAATAGCTTTAATCTTTGGTTTGTTATGTGCATTGTAGAGGTTGCTTGACGGGGATATCTTCCTCGCTTTGCGTCCGTCATAAAATCCGATATTCAGCAGAACGTTCTGGGAATTTCAGACGTAAATTTTACATTCAAATACGCAAAGGTTTCATGGAAAAGTCGGTCCTATTCATAGCCGTCACAATTCAGGACACTCTAATATTTTCACTCTGTTTGTATATGACTTGAGTGGTTTTTCAAGTGAGTGCGAAAAGTAGCTGGAGTTTGTTTTGATTTTTTAACAGACCTACTTTGTTTAGCTAACCTCGCCCCAGTTGGCATTACCAGAAATCCGAGTCATCGATCATATTTTCATGCGGAACAGCCTTTAAAAATGGCGGACAAAAATTACAAGGGAATGTATGGCATAAGAAATAAATTTTCAAATGGCTGAGCCAAAAGGGAAGATAATCATTTTCCCCCGCTCCTAAAAGAAAGAGAACTTCTTTAGTAGTATAGTGTTTGGGGGTACGAAATCAATGATTTCGTTTTCCCCAAACACTATAATACTGCCTTCTGGTCTCGTATTCTGGAATATATAGTTATTTAATTTGATGGAATATATAGTTATTTAATTTGATGGAATATATAGTTATTTAATTTGATGGAATATATAGTTATTTAATTTGATGGAATCTATAGTTGCTCAATCTGATGGAACCAAGGTCTGCACACTTCATCTATAGTTTATTTAAAATGCGTGACATTCTCGGAAAAATCACCAAGCGTGACATTCTCGGAAAAAACAGGAAATGAGTCATCGCCTATAGCTGCAGAAAAAAAATAGCAAAACTGGTGGCCACCAGAACTCTCATGAGGGACTTAATTTGGAATTTGAATCACCACCCGTCCCTCATGAGAGGTTTTTTTTGTTTTATTTTTTTTGAATTCCCACCACCTCACCACCAGAGCTCTGGCCCTATCAGACCCTCTTGGGGCCAATTATTTGTTTTTTTCACCCTCCGGCTTGAGATTGAACCGGCACTTCTGTCAAGCCAAAGCTTCACTATAGCTCTACCCAACAATCCGACACCATCTAAGGGTGATTTTTTATTTTTCATTTTTTATTTTTCATTTTTTATTTTTTTTTTTATTTTTTTCAACCCATGGAATAACGGCGGGGGTTTTTCGTTATTCCACGGGGTGGCTTGTATACATTTCGCTAACGAAAGACCCCCGCTTTTTTCAATCGTTAGATACTCTGTATACAAGCCACACTTTATCTGTGTGAAACAACCCTTATATTTTCGTTTGTATTTTCATTTTTATGCTTGTGGTACATAAATGAAATTTACAAAGATAAAAAATAATACGCATGTGTAAAAAGCGAAAAATCTGACGTAGTTTGATGACTCATTCGAAAGGGAAACCCCCAAAGAGGGCAGTATTTTAAAACTCACAAAAATCATATGGCGTGACGTCAACAGCTAGATTTCATAATGTCCATAAGCATAGCTTGTCACGCCATTATCATGAATATACCGCTTGTCGTCAAAGCAGCTGAGTGATACTTTATTTATCTCATAACTTCCAAGTTGATGGTTCTGACTTCTGATTGTTTTCATTCTATGATGCATCTGTTTATTATCAAATAGTGTCTCTTTATAATTTTCATGTTTGATGTTATTCTTAATAATATTCTTCCTAATACCTTTTGCTGTTTTTCTCCTTTCTGATCATCTTTAATATAGCTATACATCTTCGATCTCAGTCCTACGAATTCACATATTGGGACTCCAGCAGCCTTCATCTTTCATCTTACCAATCACTTTCTTATTGGTCTTATCGGAGAATGGCGAGCTTTCAGGATAGTCACTGTTATCGAATTTATTTTTATCCTTCCAGAAATTTCTATAGATGTCATGGGTTCCAATTTCATAGGTCAGTCAGTCTGTGTCTGTGAATAATAATTTTGCTTCATCTCCATATTTCTCTTTGATGTAGTTGTAATGGAAATCGTACATCAGTGTCTTGCTAAGGTCTAGAATACACATCCCCACGTATGCTGGCCGGTTTAAAGTAAGTTTTTTTTTATCTTATGAACAGCTACTAGATTTTCATTGAAGATTTTACTGCTAACATATGTCGGTTTTAGCAGCCATTTTCAATAGCTTCTTCTCATCAGTCACCAATCTGATGTCTACTCGCTTTCTGAGGTTTTCCATCGTTTTGGCCATACACTGTTATTCATCAGCTTGAAAAAGTCTTTCTCAAAGGCATTTTTAGCATTCTTACGTTTTTCAGTATTGAAATCAATATATTGCCTAAGCCACGCGGACTGATTGAATTCTAACACTCGATGGATTTTAGTTATTTTCAAACCGAGATCAGTATATAATTGGAGGTTCCTATAATGGAGCACGTATTTTTCTTTGTTGCTTAATGTTGGTATTAGTTTATGTACCAGACCAGTTGATATATTGTATTTCTTTGCTATGTTTTTACAATAATCTGATAGCATGTCCCCAGTCACTTTAATCTTTTCCGGCCCAAGTGGGTAGTCATTATGTAGATCATGTAACTCTTGGGGGTATTTGAGGTCAACTTCAAGTATCAAACCCTTTGCACTATCTTCTTTATAGACAGCCAGGTCTAAATTATTGATCTGTTTTTGTGTCATCCATCTGAATCCGCCTTTTGGTAAATATTGACTCATAGCCCAACCATACAAATTATTAGCATCAAGATACACGATGTACTTCGAGGGCGCCTTCTCGTCATACTCTTTCATGTATTTATTATTTGCTTTACCGTAACGGTTGGCTATATAGCTGATTCCTCCACGCATACCCTTTTCAATGAACTGGAACATATCAATGTCTGTCATCAATTCTAATTTTATGTCAGTCATTTTCAGCATGGCATCCCAAGATAAACCAGGAGATGTGAAATAGTGACACGGGTCCAGTTTATAGTACTCAAGGCATGTTTTTCTGAAGTTTTCAAATACATCAGTCAGTAGGAGTACATCTGTTTTAAGGTACAGGTCATGATAATCGGACCCATGTTTTTCAAAGAGTGTTTCCCCACTGTCGAGCATGTGTGTAAGTTTCATCTGATATATGCGTATCACTCAGTGCTATAGAATTCTTCTTTTGAGGGCAGCTTCTGATTGAATTGATCGAAACTGTCCATGTAGTCGTAAGGATAAACACCTTTCTGTGCCATCAGATTAAGATCCTTTCCCTTGAACTCTTGTGAGGTGTATTTTAAGGCTTCTTTTGGTAGATTGCCTACAAGTTTTTCCAAACTGGAGCTCATGAACTGGAAACTATCAATGAAGGTCAAGTGGTTGCCAAGCATGAAAGCCATATACTTCTCCATGTTATTTGGGATAGCATTGATATTCATTTGACAGTCTTCACCTTTCTTGTTTTTGTAAGTGTGCTTCTTAACAATGGCTCCAATCTCCTGCATAATAAAATGACTATCATAGCCTCTCAGATTGTGGAATATAACAGGTATTTTTATTTCTTCTGGGTTCACTCTGAGTTTCAGATTACAATCTTGGTGAGCAGAACCTCTGTACTTGCCGGTAATGTGACAATGATCTCGGACTCTAATATCCTTTTCAGTATATTTCTTATCACAGATGTGACAAACTTTGGCTTTTCGGAATTTCTCTTCATCATCTTTAGTCATTTTCAATGGTTTGTTAAAATTTTTTTTCACAACATTCTTGCAATATTTGACCTCCTCCAGCATAGCTTCCATAAATTTGTACACAGCCTTTTCACCCCTGTATATTTGCTGCTGGTTTGCTGTATTTATCATCATAACAACAAACCACTTTATAGCCGTAGCCACAGTCAGTATGCTTCTGATAAGCCTCTGTATATGATTTATCACTGTTGGGTTGGCAACCGTGTATTTTTATTCAGTTACTTCCAGATTATTCACAATTGTTTGAGCTACACTGTTGAAATATGCGGTTTTGTATTCTATTTCTCCGTCAGTCATTTTTGCAAATGTTACCTTGAGTGTTTCAACAAATTTGAGACCTTAATTTCATTCAACAATTTTATAAATATTATATGCAACAGCCTTTCTTGTGTTTTGCAGTTGCGCAAGCGGGTCTTTGTTATTTTTTATACTGATTTCAAAAGATTTTGTGAAGCCCTTCAGAGCTTTCTCTGTTTGCTCTATCTTAGTCCTGGGTGTAGGTGTTGGTCTCTGAATCACCTGTTTGGTTCTGGGGGCTGGGATCGGTCTCTTTTTCAATTGTTCTATTTCTTCCAACCATTCTTTTTGGTGGTGCTGTTAATCTTTTCTTTCGAATAATCAACCAATTCTTTCACAGTTGGTCTTTTCGTCCTGGGGCGGGAATTGGTCTTGTTCTTGTTTAGGTACAGGTTTGTGTCATCAACTATAATAACTTAGGCTTTTTTTCTGCTGTGCTTCAACAGCAATTCGATTAGCTTAGATTTGCTCAATTTTTTTGAGACTTTTCTTGTCCATATTACTACTAGTTTCGATAATTTTTCCATTTATAATATATCTATAGTTATTATTTCTTTAAAACATTTCCGTCTGCGTTTAAATATGGTTGAGAATTCAATTGATCCATTACTGGATCCTTTTGAATTGTAATTATTGAAGAATATTTTTTTGATGTTTTTTTGTTTTAATATGACAAGATTTTCCCTGCCATTGTGTAGTTACGTCCTGTCTTACATATGTTACAGTACCATTCTTTATTTAGCATATAGGTAGTCTTGTGTTTTTTTCTTTCCTCATCACTGAGAACTCTAGGCCTTCCCGACCTCTTGACATTTTGATTCTCCATATATAATCTATATATTTTTATTTTTATATCATTTAATTTTTCTTTTAAATCTTTCCTTCTTGATAAGTATAATTTGCTTTCTTCCAAGTGTTTAGTTATTTCATGAATCAAGTCTTCGAAACTATTGCTCATGATGGTATTTGCATTTGTTTTTCTCATACATTAGCTTCATATCAGACTGTTTGTCTGACACTTTATACACACCTGTTGGGCTTTTAAATTCAAGACAAAGAGCATTGTATTTTCTTGTGGGATTCATCAGCATTAAATCACATTGTCCAGCCATATATCCTTTCTTATAACTTCTGATTCTCATGTTCGGGCTTATTTGATTTTCACCTAATCCCGCCACCATTAATGCGTCTTCATATTTCTTTCTGATGAATGACACAATCTTGTAGTGCAGATCATCTTC
Organism: Pachyseris speciosa; assembly: GCA_016490735.1. Taxonomy (NCBI): domain Eukaryota; kingdom Metazoa; phylum Cnidaria; class Anthozoa; order Scleractinia; family Pachyseridae; genus Pachyseris; species Pachyseris speciosa. The sequence continues at coordinate 944,232 of JAEMWC010000121.1, read as the reverse complement.
ACTTTCAATCATCAGCATATTATTGCTTCTGTCATTGAACTGATTGTAATACCCTGTTTTCTGATTGATGGCAACACTTTAGATGTAACCCAATGTTTAAATTTTGCTGCTTCCTGTTTTTTAGAGGACAGTATTAGTGAATAAAATCCTGATTCATTTATAAAAAAACATTTGAAAGTTTTTTCAATGGTCTCAGCACGAGGTAACGTTTTGTTACATCTGAATCAGTGGCCTCAGCACGAGGACCGTTTTGTTACATCGTGAATCAGTGGCCTCAGCACGAGGGACCGTTTTGTTACATCGTGAATTTATGCTTATTTTGTGGTCTCTTAAGATTCTATCATCAGATAAAACATGAATCCTTGATTGCCTTTGTGGATTTTTATAGTCGAGAATAATAGCTATGTCTCTTCCTCTGAACCAAATTCATTGTTATCATCAAGATAGCAATCTATTGATACATCCAATTCTTTATTATTGTAGGAATATTTTTGCATTTGTATATTATATTATAATAATTTATTTTTTTAATTCATTTTCGACCTGTGTTTAAATATAGTCAGGAATAATAATATTCTTGGCTACATAATAGCAAATGACAATATGTACTACTGTAGGGTCTACTCACATATATGTTAGATAATTTTCTCTTTATAATATGTCTTTTAAATCCTTGAACGGTATCCAACTGTTAAATCGTCACTGTAACCCTTCCACTTCACCAAAGCTTGTTTCTTCTTGTAATCTCTGCGAATGACTTTATCAATACGGAATACATCCTGTCTGGCTTTCAATAATTCAGCTTCATAAAACTCCCTTCAATATCTTCATCGTTGAGATCTTTTTTAGTTTGTAAGTGATGGGATTAGTGTATTGGATCTTATCAACTGTAAACACTTCTTCAGTCCAATTTGGTGTATAGCCCTTGTCGAACACATTCCGTTTATACTTAGATATTCGGACCTTATCACCTATTTTAAATTTCGGTTTCTGTTTTAATGTTTTCATATCACCATACAAATTGAAGTAAACAGTTCCTTCATTCCTCTTATCAGATGCTTCAACGGGTGTCATCTTTGTGCTTGAATGTTTTGTGTTATTATTACTGTTTCACTAATTTTGGTAACATGTCTAAAATACTGTGTATTACCTTGAACAGTGAACTGCTTCCACATTTTGGATTTAATTGTCCTATTCCATCTTTCAACTACTGATGACTTCTCTTCATTCTCAGTTGAGTACATCTGTACACTATGTTTCTCTAGCAAGTCCTTCAAGTGTTTGTTGTAAAACTCTTTCCCTTGTCGACCCATAAATACTGTGGTTTTCTGCCTTCCTTGAATATTGTTTTGAATGCTTCAGTGACAGATTCACCTTTCTTATCCTTCAATGGGACAATCCAACCATATTTGCTGAAGACATCAATAACCATAAGAAGATATCGATAACCTTTATTCCATTTACTGAACTGTTGCATTTCAACTAGATCACTTGCCCATATTTCATCAATTTTATTTACAATCACACGCCGCCGAGTGAAATTTCGTTTTATGGGTGCATGTAATTCATCAGCTAGTTTTTCTTGCCAGTTTTCTTCACTCGACGGCTTTTTCCGTTTTTTGAAACACGAGACCAAGTTTCTGTTTTTTGTCGATTAAGAATCTAGCTGTTTGACCCCATTTTGGCATCTCACCATATGGTATTTGATCTAGTGACTCGACCATTGTTCTATCACAATCACCTTTATTTTTTCCCATATCATAACAAATATCGTGGTAAGCTGCTATTTCATCCACCTTATTGTAAGGTTGTACATTCCATTTCAAGACCTCACCAGTATTGGATCATATTCCAACTGTTCATGCAATGGATTGTATGGTCCCATATACTTATATTTACTTGGAGTCCAACCTGCTTTTGGTTTAGGAAGCTTGCCAATTACCTTATGGATATCAATCGCGCCTCCCATTTTATTGATTTTAGCTACCCATTTTTGTATATCTTCTGGTTTTGCATACATGATATCTCCAAGCAATGAGCCACCACGTGTATAATCAACTCCAGCAATATCTGTTTTTATACATTTTTTTCTTGTCAGAGCGTTTTGGTCTAATAGCAGTGCTCAATTGCATTAAGCCTTCTTTACCACCTTTGTGATTGCAGGCTTTGCGAGGGAAAGTCCTTTGTCAATTAATTTCTTTTGCAGCTTTGGATTTCTCATTGCTTCAGAAGCATAATATCTTCCCATTTCTACACCTTTCTTTGCTAAATAAGGGACTCCATGTTCCAAAATCCTGTTAGTGCCATATCTGCGGCTGAATCTAGTATGCCCGCCCCTTCAGACGGGCTAATTAGTTTCCCCGATTTCTGACAAATTTAGTCTTTGTGATTCCACATTCAGCACAAGTACATTTCATCACAGTTCGACCATTTTTTGTCTTTTTGATATCTTTCACTTCCTGGTACACATTCAGTCTGACTTCTTCTGTTTCACACAATATGATTTTACCATTATACATATAAGTTAGATATTTTGAATAGTCTATGATGAATCTGTGATTGACTCTTGTGTCTGTTGGATCAAATTCAGCATTATATATTGTATTAAGAATGGATCTGCCTTTTTGTCTCTCAAGAAGATAGTACAAACACCAATATCCACACAATACTGATCCCTTTCTTGTATCTCATCACCAGAGTATTCAAGTTGTTTACCGCTTGCAGCCATATACATTTGAACTTCTGTTGGCATCATTAAACCGAAAGAGTCGAAGTATTCACAGTATTTATCATTTTTGAAATTCCTATAACAAACCCAATGAGTACCAGGTCCAATTTGGAATCAAGATTGACTATCCACATTCATTCTTTTTTATTTGTCTCGGCAGATTGTCTCTTGAAAATACTCCTCTAAAATGTTTTATTCCAAGTTGTTTAACCCAATTGATTAAATCAAAGTTGGATAAGGGTTTATTTACAAAATGGTTCCTAGTATGGGGATTGAATTGAATGGACTGTTTTTGCCCAGTAGAAGTCCTTTTCCTTTGGTTTTTTTCTTTTTTTTTTTCATTCCATGCCTATTGGGTTATCCCATGTACCAAAAACAGGAGGGGATTGCCATGGAATCATAGCATGTTTTCCACCACTTTTATTTTTTGCAATGAATCTGAACATGAAATTGGTTCTTGAGTACTATCATATCTTGTCATTACGAACTACAACAGGTGCTTCTTCAACTTGCACAATAATTGTTTCCATATAATTTAGTTAGATATTCTTGAAATAATTTATGATAAACCTGTGATTGACTCTTGTGTCTGTTGGATCAAATTCAGCATTATGTATTGTATTAAGAATGATCTCCATTTTGTCTCTCGAGAAGATAGTACAAACACCAATATCCACACAAGACTGAATCTCTTTCTTGTATCTCATCTCCAGAGTATTCAAGTTGTTTTCCACTTGTAGCCATGTATTCTGTACTTCTGTTGGCATCATTAAACCAAATGAGTCAAAAGTATTCACAGTATCTATCACCAATTCGATAACATACCCAGTGAGTACCAGGTCCAATTTGAATCAAGATTGACTATCCCACATTCATTGTTTTTTATTTGTCTCGGCAGATTGTCTCTTGAAAATACTCCTCTGAAATGTTTTATTCCAAGTTGTTTAAACCAATTGATTAAATCAAAGTTGGATAAGGGTTTGTTTACAAAATGGTTCCTAGTATGGGGATTGAATTGAATGGACTGTTTTTGCCCAGTAGAAGTCCTTTTCCTTTTCTTTTTTTTTTCATTCCATAACCGATTGGGTTATTCCATGTACCAAAAACAGGAGGAGATTGCCATGGAATCATAGCATGTTTCCCACCTTTCTTTCTGGGTACAATGTCATCTGGAACATGAACAGGTATTGACCGTCTTGGACGGCTGCTTTCAACATGCAAACCTTTTCCAGTTAATTTTCTGATTGCTTCTATAGCCAAAGGAATTCCAATACTGGCGAGTATTGTTCCAATACCCTTTCCAGTCTGCGCTTTTGTTGGTTTTATAACAACGTCTCCACCATACTGCATTTTTTGTATAACATCAGCCATCTGTCTCGTATTCAATAAATTTCCTACATTCAATAATTTGGATAAATTGGCATTAGGAATAAGAAATCCTCCTTTTTGTTTCTTTCCAAATAGTTTATCAATGCCGAGACTTGCTAATGAAGAAAGAGCACCTGTAGCCAATGCTGGAGCCGCTTAGCTACTGCTTTACCTGCATAAGGCAATAGTCTTGTTCCAAGTGAAAAAAGACTGGACCAAAGAGAACCTCCTTCTACAACAGCTTTTCTGATTTGTGATTTTGATATTTTGATGTCTGAACCTTTTCCTGATCTTCTGATTTCATCAGTTTGTTGATTTGTGTCTTGTCAACATTAGTTGATCATTGTCCAGACAATTCACTATGTGTCAACCTGATTGTTACAGGCGAATTTGTTGCATAAGCTTTTGCTAGCTTTTGTTTCTGACCCTGTGAAAGTTTCACTCCATGAGGATGATAAGTAGTCAATATATATTGTTTATACTAAATTGTATTTAATACAAACAATCATTTAATTATTTAATTTATTTAATTTATTAATTTAATTAATATTTATATTAACATTAACCTCAGAATTAATTTTCCATCAGTCTTTCTCATCTCAATATCCTGCTCATAGAGGACCAGTGCATACACACTGTAATCAGCATTTGTTGCAGCACTCAAAGTGTATTTGAAAGTCAGTTTTGTCATTCCATCTTTAATATCCTGTTTCTGTTTTGTCAGATCGAAATAACAAAAAGGGAATATTGTACCGAAATTGCCCCTGTTGAGAAGGGTACTTTCACTGAAATCGTTTACAGCTTGAACATATTTCAAAACATCTCTAAATACTCTTGTTGGTTCTGTTGATGGTTTATAATGAAGCTCTGGATAATCATTTCCGTTGCCAACCTCAAGATAACAATCAGTCAAAGTTCGGTTATTTGCAACTGAGAATGTGTTGTACAAGAATTTATTGGCTGTCTGAGACGAATCATTGGCATCATTGATGATGAATACAAAGACATGCCTGGGTTTGTTTATTCCTGTGGAAATACGGAAATTGGCAGTCTGTTGTCTTGTTGAATTGCCTCTCTCAACCATTTCTCTTATGTAAGTCCACTTTCTGTTGTCAAGATACTTGCTCATGTATAAGGACTTTCCCGCAGAATTAAAAACAATGCGAGGAACTATTAGCTGGAATTTAGTTAGTACCACACGGCAATCATCAGCAGCTTGCCAAATCAAATTGGCATCACTCTCGAGTGTCAATTTCACCTCTACTTTTGAGTTAGGCATAAGTTCATCCCAAAAGCTCTTGAAAAAACCGTATCTGTTCAATGCTATCTCTGCATTTACTTTACCGGCTGCACCATTCAACAGTGCTTTGCGAGCTGCGAACCTTTGTTATAATTAGCCGCCTGGCCAACTCTGTCTTCGGCTTGTCTTTTGTCGTCAAGATAGAAGAACTCATTGGTTCCCTGACTTACAGCATAACCCTGTGAATACTCAAGCAATGACTTAATATTTGTGGCTTGGTTGGCATCTCTGCATTCATAAACATCAAGACCATTCATTTTTACATTAATGGTGTTAATAAGAGCGTGAACTGAATTAACAATACCATTTCGATCGTCAGCAGCAATGTCATCTCCATCTGCAAGTTTTTTCACAATGAAATCGACATTAAAACGGGCATTATACCAGTCAAATGGTGTAGTCTCTCCACTGTTATCAACAACAATCGGTAGTCTGTTTTCCTCTGATGATCATTGTTTGCTACTACAGTATTAAGTGCTGTCTCTAGTTCGAACACTACATCTTCATATCTTTCGATATATTTTGAGTCACGATAGTTTGACATATATTATTGTGTTAGATAAAAGTTATTTTATTTTACGAGGTCGACCTCTCTTTCTTTTGATTAAACCACCAGTCTGGCTCACACTCTCAGTTCCACTCTTGTTTCTCTTTTCTTGCTTAAAAGTTCTATGATTTTGTCACCGGATTTTTTGCCACATGTTCACCAATTGTTGTGGCTGCTTTTTTTCCAGCTGTTTTGATCATGTCAGTAATAACACCTTCACCACGTTGTTCATATTTTTAAACTCGAACCGTTTCATATACTATTAGGTTTTATAATTCTGTCTCTCTCAAGAATAACTCAATATACCAATCTATCCCATTCAAATCGACTGGAGCTCCAGAAGAGTCTGTGACATAAAAGCGTATTGAGCTGATATTATGTGTTGAGATATCATTCCATTTAAGAAAAGAGGTTTGTAAGTGAAAGGTAAACTTCTGACTAGATCTGTGACTGGAATAACAGCGATTGTATTTGTGCTATTTCCATCAACAATGCTATCTGTCACCAAATCACATTGATATAAATTTCATCTACTCCTCTCTTGTATATATCAGGTAGATTTGTTCCATATTCTGTGACTGAAACTAATTTTGAATCAAAACCGATAAGTTTTCTGAAATCAAGATTTCTCAGATCCACTCTATAGTTTTCATCAAGTTCAATCAAAATGCGATATGTTGACAAAACGAAATAAATGTTAATACCATACTTGAATTTTGATTTGTCTGTTTCAGATGGATTAAGTACATGGCTATTTTTACTCATATACTCATGAATGTAACTATTGATATCGTCGTATGAATACATCCCGTTAACGAATGTTATTGTTTCCCAGTTTACACCTTTGTCATAGCTGTATTTGATTTGATTATTCCCATAAATATCCCTGATATTGTACCAACTGTATGTCATATTGATGGAATCCACAGCTATTTATATTTTAAATCATTCTTTAATTTAATAGGTGTATTGAATCTTTTTTAAAATCATGCCTCTTACTAACACCAATTTTGTCTCTGTTTTTACTGTTGAATCGTAATGAAATTTCTGTCATATACTTTTACATTAGATATTTCATCATTATTTTATTAGCTCACCGGTTTTCAGGATTCCCAGTCTGTTCAATGTATGCAATATTTTTGTGAATTCATTTTGAACATTTCTGCTGTTGTTGCCGGCTGAAATAGATCCACCAAGTAACTGTAGTCTTGAAAGCATGTCACCCAAAAATCCATCCCTTGAACCCATTGCACCTCTTCTCCTTCCCATGCCTGAACCAATAGTTTGTGCACCTTCCTCAACGGCGTCAATTCTTTTTCGGTACTTTTGCAGTAATTTGATCCTTTGAGTCAATTGATATATCTTTTCTTTGTTTTTATCCCTATTTGTTTTGGTTGTTGATAGATGAGCTTTTTTTCTTCCAACATCTTTGGTTATTTCACCAATATTTCTTTTATACTCATCGATGTCGATTGTACCATCCATTATCCTTTTCAAAATTGTTGTTGGAGGAGACAATTCATATTCCTGTAATACCTTGACCTCATCAAGTGAAAAACCTTTATCAAGATTCGACTTATATGGTGCTTCTGTTTCAGTCATCATTTTAGGTTTGTAATCAATTGGTAATGTTGTTTTCATAGGTACTGATTCAGGTAACGTGTTTAATAGCATAAGATCTTCAAAACCAGATGTTAAGGCTTTTTGATTTTTTTTCAACTGTTCGATGACTTCATCCTGTTTTTTGTCGACACTTTCTTTCACACTCTTCTGGACATCAATAGAGGGTTTCAGCAATTCTGATGTTGTATCATATGCATCCTGTTTTCTGTATTCATAAGTCTTGATAACATCACGAACTTCTCTTGTTTTGTTTCCAGCTTCAATTCCACTTTTAAGAAGCCTTTTCATTCGTTCTATATCCATATACAATTGTGTTAGACTAATCTAAACTATTTACATATGGAAATCCCTAATTATGATATTCAGGGTTCAAAGAATTCATTCAGACAGTTGTATCCGTATATGCCAAAAGACACTTTCAGGATGCTACTGGCTGGTAATTCTGGATCTGGAAAGACAACATTGTTCATGCATCTGATTATGGAACCATTGGTTTATTATGATCAGATACATCTTTATGCAAAAAATTTAGATCAAGACAAATATCAATATCTTCGGAAAGTAATGGATGAAATAAGCAGTCACATTGGATATCCTGCCTTGGTTTGCAGTCAAGAAGAGATATTGCCAGTTGAACAAATAAAAGACAGATTTGCAGCGATTGGTTGTTTTTGATGATTTCGTGACTGACAAGAAACAAGATCAGATAATCAGCTATTTCATTCAGGGAAGACACAAGAACTGTTCAGTCATATATCTCACACAATCATTCTATGGCTGTCCAAAATCAATCAGATTGAATTGCAGCCACTTCTGCCTCTATGATTTCCCATCATCAAGAGAAAGGAATCTGATTGCACAGGAGCTTGGAATCGACAAGAAGAAATACATTGAAGCAACCAAAAAACCATATTCCTTCTGTTATGTTGACAAGCCGATGAAAACAATCAAGAGAAATTTTTATGGTGCTGTTTAATCTAATCTAATATTATATGGCAATCAATAATTTCCAAAATGTTGAAAAACAGGAGAATCCAAACACAGAAAGAATCGAAAAAATTAATCAATCCTTCTAATGTTGAAACACCATTTGAAATCGCTGAAAAAATCAAAATGGAAGTATACAGGAGGACACAAAAAGTATTGAAAAACAATAAGAGACTACCTGTCATCTATGAAACCATACCACCTGAATTCTTGGAAGATGAAAGCAGTGATGAAGAAGATTAATCTAACAAGATGATATAATGGGAGTTTTTAATTCTCCACTAGATCAAGATAAAATGAAAACTGGAACTGGTGAAAGAGGCCCAGCTGGTCCAATTGGTCCCAAAGGTGAAAAAGGTGATAGAGGTCCAAAAGGTAATACAGGTGCAATTGGTCCACAAGGAGCTACTGGAGCTGTTGGTCCCAAAGGTGATGGATTTAGATTAACACAAGATGGTAATTATGACATTGAAAATAAACGTTTGACAAATGTTGGTGATCCAGTAAATCATTATGATTCTGCTAACTTGGGATATGTCAATGATGCTGTTTTATCAATTGAAGGAACACGTGTTAATCCATTTAAATTTCTTCTTGAAGATGTGTCAAAAACAACTATTCTTAGAAATGCGAATAATCTGCAATTGGAAAATTTTAATAAAAGCCCTTACTCAATAAATAAAAAAGCCTTGTCTTTTGTTATTCCTACTGCTGGTCTTACAACTGTTCTTCGTTTTGATTTGTCACAATTGGAAGTTTCAAAGTACACTTTAGTTGTTGAGTCTTATACTGATGGTAACCCAAATAATGCAACAGTCGATGACGACAATCTGTCATCTAATTTAATTGAAAGAAAGGATTCGATAAAAAGAGCATTTCCAAAGACTCATCTTGTCGATGGTTATCTTAAGAGAATATTCTTCCTTGAAAAAACGAGAGTTGGTCAGACATCAATGGAATTATTGTTGATCTCACCATATTTATCAAATGATGCCAAACATCATGTCATAGTTTATGGTGTTTATGGATTTCTAATATCATTTTATCACATATTCACGACCCAGCTTTTGAAATAGAAGAAGGAAGAATTGTATTTGATCGTGAGGTTAAAATGACTTTTCGTAGAATAGTCAATGTTGGACGCCCTATATTACAACAAGACTGTGCAAATAAAAAATACGTTGATGATGGTGTAAGAGGTAAAGTGAGTACAACATATCTCAATAATAACTTTGTGAAAAAAGATGGAAGCGTTACAATGACTTCTGATTTGAATCTTGGAGGTAATAAATTGACTAATGTAGCAGCGCCAACAGCAAACAATGATTCAGCCACAAAGGGGTATGTTGATACTGAAATTGCTGGAATTACTGGCATTGATGTTTCTCCATTTCTTAAAAAAGATGGAAGTGTTGCAATGACTGGTGATCTTGACATGGGTGACAATAAAATGACAAATGTTGGATCTCCAAACTCTGATAAAGATTCTGCCAACAAAAAGTATGTTGATGACCTTGTTTTTTCAGCATCAGGAGCTCAACGCAACCCATTCGCTTTTCTGTTAAAAGACAAATCCAAGTCTTCTGTAGTTAGTGATGCAACAAACCTTCAAATTGAGAATTTTGACAGATCACCTTATCACATAAACAAGTCATCATTGTCTTTTTTCATCAAACGAAGTGGTAACTTTACATCCAAAATTCGTTTTAATGTGACATCTTTAAGAAACAGTCAGTACACTTTTGTTGTTGAGTTCTACTCACCATCTGATCCAAGAAGTGCAACAGTCGAAATGTTCCTTCCAACTGTAAATATACGAGATGCGGGACAGCCGTTTCAAAAAGCTTTCCTCAAAACTCCACACGTTGATGGTTACATGAAAAAACTTTTCCAGATAGAAAAAACAAGTGGTGGTCAAGCGGCGATTGAGGTGGAACTTTCCAGCACAGCTCCTGCGTCTAACACCAAAACACATATCATCGTTTATGGGGCCTATGGCTATCATACCAATTTGCCTTACTTTCTCCATGACCCAGCTTATGAAATTGAAAACGGCCATGTTGCGTTTGGTAGTAATATTGACATGAAATTAAACAAAATCATCAACCTGCAGGATAACCCCACAAACCCACAAGACGCTGTCAATAAAAATATGTTGATGATGAAATTTCTGCTATTGATCTTTCACCATTTGTTAAAAAAGATGGAAGTGTAGTGATGGCTGGAAACTTGGGTATGGGGGGGTTTATTATTAGAAACCATGGTATTGGAAATAGCGCGGGAGATCTTGTTAACAAATCTTATATTGACGCTAATCTAGCATCTAAAAGCAATATAAATCAAACTCTACTTCGAGATGGAACACAAGAAATGCTTGCTAATTTGGATCTCGCAGGTTTCAAAATGATAGAAGTTGGAACACCAAATGATGACAGAGATGCTGCCAATAAAATTTATGTTGACCAGGCCCCTTTTCTTAAACTTGTTGGAGGTCAAATGGCTGGTGATATTGACATGGGTGATAACACACTCGCAAACTTAAAAGAAGGAACAAATAAAACTGATGCCGTAAATTTAGATCAATTAGAAAAAAGTCATATTTCATCTGCTTCTCATCCAAAGAATGCTTTCAAATATTTGATGAATGATATTGATGAAGTCAGTACTGAATATGGCTTGAAAGTCAATAGATATGTCAATTTACCTCGTTCACCGCATTTGATTTCAAAAAAGGTCATTGATATAGACTTGAATAAAGAAGCTAATCATATTTACAGAGCTAGAATTGGATTTAATATGTACACAATAAAAGATGGAAAATACACTTTCATTCTTGAATGGCTATTTCCTGATTATGAAGGAATGAATCTTAGTAGTGTAACATTCAGTGCAACTGGTGGAATTACAATTCATAAAACTGTAGGGAGAAAATTTGATAACAGAAATGAAGATCATTCAAGATATTTATTATGGATTGAAAAACCATCAGCAAGTTCACCACCTGAATATTTATATTGTACGATTCATATTAATGCTAACCCAACTTATCCAAATAAGTACAAAGTTCATTGTGTTGCATATGGTATTGATTTCGAAGCAGCAGACGTTCCATCAAGTGTTAACGACTTCTCTGAACCTTTCAAAATCGTGAATGAGGAAATACAATTACAAACTGATTTAGATTTGAATGGTTTTGATGTGAAAGAAAATGAAAATTGGTTGTTTGGTGGAGACAATGGTGAATTGACAATGCTGAATAATATTAATATGAACAGCTATTTGATAAAAGAGGCTAAACTTGGTGGTGATTTAAATCTGAATGGCTATAGAATTCATAATAATAGTTTGAATCTATTTCGTTCAAGCGTTACAGGTGTAATCATGGAAACAGCTCTCGATTTGGGTGGATTTGCTCTTTACAGGCCGAAATTAGGAGGTGATCTAGATTTGAATGGGAATGGAATAATCGGTCAAATACAATATTTAAATTGCTCTGTCAAAGCCAAACGAGGACATAATAAGAATGCTTTAAAGCCTGTATTGATGAATGGCTCTGATTTTTTAGTCATTCATAACAATAACTTTCACATTAAGAATATGTATGTAATACAAGGAACAAAACCCGGAATATTTTATTTCAAGACAAAAGCTGAAGGTGGTATGCCTTTGCCATTACCAGCAACAATTTTTGAATACAGACATAATACTATGAGTAGAAACATCGCAACGGTTAACGTCAATAAATCATTATCGAGAGGCTATCTTATAATTGACTATTCACATCCCAATAGTGGAGAATTTGATACAGCATTCACACTTGAAGTAGTCATGAATTAATCTAAAATAATAATATATGGGAGTTTTTAATTCTCCACAAAATCAAGATAATAAAGGTGATAAAGGCGATACTGGTGCAATTGGTCCTAAAGGTGATAATGGAAATGGTTTTACACTAACACAAGATGGTCACTATGATCTTGGAAACAAACATTTGACTAATGTGAAAGCAGGCAATGATTCTGATAATGTTGTAATCAAATCACAAGTTTCAGATATTGTCAGAGATAGTTTTTTGGATTTGTGGGTTTCTGAATTCATCAGATTACACTCTAAATGTACTTATCAAATCGACAGAGCGAATAATAATTTTCTAGATATGAATGCAGACAGAAAAGTTGAAACATTGTACGATCTCTCGAATGAAGAAAATAATGCAACGCAACCGACTTTGAACATAAGACCCACTGTTTGTACCAAGGCTGAGAAACATAATGGACGTTATTATTTAGACTTTAATGGATCACAGAGAATGATAAGTCAAATCAATTTAAATAATAATGCTGTTAATATCTTCATTGTTTATAAATTAAATTCAAATACAGGTGGAAGTCCATGGAAAAATGGTCTTTTTGGTCATGATAATAGAGGTTATGATAAGTTTGTCAGCTATTACAATGGTTCAAATTTAGTTATAAGTGGTGTTGATCAATCAAATTGTGTATATTTTGGTTCAGCAGCATCTATACAAAGTTTCAGAAAAATAGCAGATTATTCAGTAAATGATTTGGGTCAAATAAATGTTTGGCACTGCTTGTCTGTTCACTGGGATAATTTATCTTCTCCAAAAACAAACACAAGTAAAATCTATTGGAATAAAAAACATATTGGAAGTTTTACAGCGGCTAACAGAAGTGGTAGTCGGCAAATGACTTTTGGTGATTTGGATCCTAGCTCCATCGCACCTCTTGACGGTAGTGTTATTTTTTTCTGTGTGTACTTGGATTCTATATTAGACGAAAAAACAATTTCAGATCATCATCAAATTTTAATCCAACGATATAATATAAATGAACAAAATAATTAGATATGTGAGATGGTTTACTCGGGATGCCGAACGGAAAAACCCAGGTGTTGACAAGAGGATTTTGAAATCAGCTTTGGTTTATCAGTTTCTATATCACAAACATTTTAACAGGTATGTTGAGGTGAGAGATATCCTTTTGGAGCATGAAGACATTGGATTAATTGGATATGGTGATGGTTGCCTGACACATTTGCTGGAGCATACTCTTGGATGGATTAATGTGTTGCAAACACATGCAATATTACATGATGCTTTCGGTCGATTCTACGTCAAACATTCACTTGACAGAGGATATTCTTATGCTTTCCCCCGTTTCATGACAACGAAATTTAACAAATTGTCACCTCTAAGTGGACAATTGTCTGGTTTGTGGTACTGCGTGTTGAACAGAATCGTTATATAAGCATATTGTATGAAAGACAGAAAGAGCATATTCAACTGGAACCATATTTCAGGTGAATTAACAGAAGATCAGGTAAATGAATTAAAATCCTATTACCGAACATATCACAGAAAGTGTTGGGCTCATAAACAGGCTGTTAAACGGTTCAAAAAATGGAAATTACTGGGGAATTCCTTGTCCATCATCTTTGCAACTGGGGGTCTCGCCACAAGTGTGGCAACAGGTGGTGTTAGTTTGGTAGCCATCAGTACAGCAGCACTTTTGATACAAGGGTGGATGAAGCATAAAAACCTAGATTTGAAAATCCAAAATTGCACATATGCTTATCAAAGCTATCAACATCTACTCAATTCAATAAAAGACAAGTTGAGAAGTGGTGATTTTGATGCTTCAAGTATACAAATCTCAATGAAGAATATCGATGATTATGTGACTGATAATAGTCCAATTATTGATAAGTACCTACAGAAATATGATTCACTGCTTGATAATACGAATAATCTTATCAAATCTCAACAATAGAATCTCAACCCAATATTGATCATAAAATCCAAGCGTCTTTTTTGATCTAGCAACTTTTATTTCATCAAATGGAAGATCAAGCATTAAAAATATTTGCTTAAGCATAAATTTAGTGCTAATCATTCTTTTTCGATTCTTATTTACCAAGGGAAGCACTTTGTCTATCTCTTCGAATATTTTCAATATTTTACCCTTATCTTTTACAGAAATTTGAAGTCCATTATTGCGACATATACCATTTATCACATTTTCAATATGGTACTTCCGATGATATACAGATTTTCGCCGTATTTTATACATATTATTATGAAAGTCAACGTACTCTTTACAATAGTCATAGCTGTGGACTGAACCGCAATTTAGACAAACATTTTCACCATCATCGTTAAACATTTTCTGATTATCACAGCAAGGTTGTTTCACACTTTTAACAACTTTGACCAATAGCTGATCACAAAAATAACATGACAACTCTCCCATATTTTTCAATTCATTGTGAATTACTGAATTACATCTCATTTCTATACTATTATATGAGATTTTATTTTTATGTAACCATCGGATGGTTCCACTTGAGAAATAATAGCTATAGGTGATGACTCATTCCCTGTTTTCCGAGAATGTCACGCTTGGTGATTTTTCCGAGAATGTCACGCATTATAGATTCCATCAGATTGAACCATAAATTCAAAAGTGTGCAGACCTTGGTTCCATCAGATTGAACAACTATAGATTCCATCAAATTAAATAACTATATATTCCATCAAATTAAATAACTATATATTCCATCAAATTAAATAACTATATATTTCATCAAATTAAATAACTATATATTCCATCAAATTAAATAACTATATATTCCAGAATACGAGACCAGAAGGCAGTAGTATAGTGTTTGGGGAAAACGAGATCAATTGATTTCGTACCCCCAAACACTATACTACTTTCTTTTCACTTACAAAAACGTTTTTGGTTGCGTGGTCTTGGAAAAAAAGTTCGGACAAATTGAAACTCAAAATTTACTCTTAAAACAGACCCAAATACCTCATGTCTTCTCAAATTTCTGCAAAAGTTCCTCACCAAAAGCTCCTTGTTGAAGCTGAGGTCTTGCTTGAATTCATCTTCCCCCGCTCTCGACAGCTTTGTGAAAAGACAAACTTTTAGAAACCGGCCAAAATATCCCGTACATCGATTGGCAAGTTCGGACAAATTAGCCACTTTTAAAGGCAATATCTAGTTAGTTTATTCACTCAAGGTGTTGTGAAGTTGATACCCGTCATACCAACGCGAGAAAAAGCAAAGACGTTGGGCTATATCGCCTCTTTCCTTTGTTGTTTTGGTAGCCATTTTGTAAATGTAACCAGGCGTTTTCTGTTTGTAATCCGCCGTCCATAAGTACAGCAGGCAACTAGTAAATAAAGGGTTTTTGATCGAATATTTTTAAAGCTACGAAACCGGAAGTGTTGTTGCACCAATTCCGCTATTCCATTAAAATTTAAATTTTACGACATTGCTGTAATAGCTGGAAAGCTTTCTTTATAGAACAACGAGGTTAAAAAATGTCTGATTTATTGAGCGACCGAGAGCAACGAAAAGTTGATGCTAAGCTTCGAATTAGTAGCCCCGTGAAAACTTATCGCAGCAGGCAGGATGTTGACGAATCTCAGATAGCTCTTTCAATCGAAGTTCCTTACTATCTTCTGAAAGAATGGCACGGGAAAGTTGACAAAAGCGATCCTGATGCGAGTAGCCATAATTACATCAGTTTAGTTAATGAGCTGATCCCTGGTCACTGTGCCCAGATTAACCAAGGTTTCGAGGAACGTATCAACAGCAATTTGGCGAAAAAGGCAGGATCTATTAGAAACATGTACAGAAATGCTAAGAATAGCAGAGAAAGAAATCAGCTTGACCAGAAGACTCTTAAAATTAACATTTTTGAACATGAGCTTAACTCGATGGAAGGTGTTGAAGACGAACTTATGTGTACGAGACAGGAGATTGAGGAGTGGAGGAGAAAGGTTGAAGACCTAGAAAGCAAAAAGAGAGAACTGGTGAAAGAGATGCATGGTGTCTTGAAGGAAAAAGAGGAGCAATTGAAGGAAAAAGATGATGAAATAGCCAAGCTAAGAGAGCAAAATGCAGCCTTGATTCAGCATATTGACAACTTAGAAGAGAGACTCGGGGAAGTGGGGTGTACAGGGAAGAAACTGGGTGATCTTGGTTCAAGACATAGGTGCAGGAAACTTAAGGAGCTTAAAAGTAGAGCAGAGGTGGCACTTTGGTTTGTGAGATCATATGGGTTGGAATTAACTTGCCTCAAGGGTGTGGATACAAAACATGGGAACTCATACACAGTTGATCTTAACAACCAACCATCAGCCACACTCAATACAGACAAAGAAGAAGATGAGAAATTGGAACAGGTTCTCTACTTACTGGATAAGTTCTGTGCCAGCGATGAGCTATATCATGAGCTGACTATGATTTGTGATGACCTCCCAAAGTCATATTTAATAAAACAAAAACGAAATCAACTGAACAACATTTGCAGCATTGAACCTGTTCCTGGGCAATATCCAGGTGCCCAGATCTCCTTCTCTGAAGCTCTAAAGAATCATATCAGAGACCTCAGAAGTGATCCTTCTAATAACCTAGCCGAACCTGTCAAGGTCAAGATAAGTGGAGATGGGGCCAAAATGTCCAGGAGCACAAATTTCATGATCCTTTCTTTCTGCCTCCTTCAAACTGGAGAAAAAGTGATGTCTTCAAGAGGGAACAGAACCATTGCAATTGTTAATGGCCCAGAGAAGTATGAAACCCTGGAACACTCTTTCTCATCAGCCATCAATGAAATCAACACTGTCTTGGAAACTGGCTTCATTGAGGTTGATGGGAAAGAAATACAAATTGAAATGTTTCTGGGAGGAGATTACAAATTTCTCCTCATGGTTATGGGTCTTAGTGGTGCCACATCTACTCATTCTTGTCTTTGGTGCTTAATTCACAAGTTCGACAGATGGGACACCTCCAAGCTCATTGAACACTATCAATCTGTAGAAATGAAAAGGACTCTGGCTCACATTAAATCCATGCTAGCACAAAAGAAATTTTCTGTTATACACCAACCTCTTTTTAATATTGAATTAGATCATGTCATTTTGGATGAACTGCACTTGATGATGAGAGTCACAGACCGGCTAACAGAAAACCTCATTACCGAAGTAATGGAGAGGGATGGTCAGGATGATCTTTCCAAGGGAAAGGGGGAGAAAAAAGGTATCTACCTGGAGACTCTAATTAACACTATAAAAAATATTGGGATCTCCTTTTCCATCTGGGAAAAGAAGAATGCTGATGGAAAGGGGAGTGGAAGTTATGAGTGCACAAGTCTCATTGGTTCAGACAAGAGGAAGCTAATGGAACTTCTCCCATCCCAACTTCAGGAAAAAGACATCCTTTTCCCTGAAACCAAGGATAAAGTTATTCAGCTTTGGACAGACTTCCATGAACTTTACAAAATCATCAGCGACTACAACACAGACGCCGAGCAGTATCTCCATGTCTCACAAAGGGGGAAAAATTTCATAAACCTCTTTTGTTCACTAGCTGACAAAAGAATTAACTATGGCAATGCTCGAGTAACACCTTACATGCACACACTACCCTACCACGTGCCACTTGTCATAAAACAATTCTCTACAATGAAGCAATTCACAGGCCAAGGTGTGGAAAAAAATAATGATGATGCCAAGCGAATCTTCTTCCAAAAGTCTAACAAGTGGGATGCGGCAAGAGATGTTTTACTTTTGGAATCAAGACAACTGGCATTACAAAGCCATGAAAGGGAAAAGCGAAAATATACCAAAAAAAAAAGGATGATTACTGGGATGATGGCATAGTGGAAACAAGAAAAAAGAGGCAGAGATCTCAAGTAATTGTCACTGAAGCTCCAGATCAAGAGCCAGGCCCTTCCACTGCTGCCAATGGGGGATGCGAAGAAGACTTAAACAAACTAAGTGTGAAGGAGCTCCGGGAGAAGATCAAATCAAAGAAAATCCAAATAAAGGGACTAGCAAAGTTAAAGAAATGCGAGCTAATAGAAGCCTTGAGAAATGCCCACTGACTGTACAATCACATATCTACCTGTAGTAACATGAATGTGGGTATTCAAACAGTGTTTAGTGGCAGTGGTAGGATATCTGTGTACTGTAATGAAACTAAATTGTGTAATATATATATATTTCAAAAGCAAAATACAATTTTACCATTTAATCATGAAGATCAATGCATAAAACTCTCTTTCTCTTATATGAATCTCTGATATTAGTTGTTGCAGGCATGTACTGAATATCTAGCCAATCACATCAGTGTTTTTCTTTTGCTTCAAATATAAGATACGTAAAAGCTACCTGTGTTCATGCACATGTACACAGGTAGCTTTTAGGGCCACATTAACAGAAATGTACTGAAAGAGAAAGATGATTAATTTTATGCCTTGGGATTGAAAGAAGCAGGGCCTAATTTATTAAAACAATTCTGCCCTTTCAAGAAAAATAGAAAACAAAGAGTATGATATAATAATGAGCATTGTATTTATTAATATTTTGTAATAAATTTGACATAAGGCTTCTATATTAAAAAAATACATACATGTATATAGCATGTACAATTTTTTTTACAAGCTTTCAATGAAGTCTGTTTTTCACCTAACTTATTTTCTGCCATTTTTTATTCCTTTGATAAGATTATTTGATTTGATTATTTACTCAGATTTTGAATTGATCACATGCCCTTCTATTAATGGTAACTATGAGCTTTTCGATTGGATACGTGGTTGCCTGCCCAAGTACACCATTTGACAAAATGAAACGTTTCCTTAACATTTTCAGCACTGATTTCAATTTTACAGGAAAATTTACTGCAACACCTTGTCCTAGCTGGTTTAAATAATAATGCCAGAATGGGGGAAGGCAAAGTCTACTGAAATCTTCTTTTTCATACAGCATAGATATCCTATCCCCTGATAATTTTCCCTGACCTCTAAATAAATATCTTATTATGTCATGATCAAGCAAAATCTCAGTTGAATAAGTGGCTTTCACAGCTTTACATTTGAGAAGGCCTAAAATTGCCTCAGTGAAATTAACAGCAGCCGCCTCTAGCCTTTTGGTGCTGATCCTTGGATAAGGAAACCCCCTGTGAGATTTAGGTGAAAGAGAAACTAATTTAAAAAACTGCTGATCAATTGATATCAAGGGCATATGCAACTATTTTAAACCAAATTCCATCATTTAACCTGATCAACTCATCAGATAAGTGAGCTTCTGGCTCCCAAGAACACGTCCAAGCGGACCAGCCTTTTCACTTGACAAGGTACTCGTCACCCTGTATAAGAGGGAAATGAAATAAAACCATTTTATACCTATGTACATCTTAATTTTGCTTTGTGCTTTATAATTATAAATGTTCAGTAAATGCTCACACACCGCTTTGTATGAAATTTCTACTCACCTCAGTCGTCGATTTCCGCTTGCTTATAAGTCTCTCGACTTCATATAATTTCACTCCGGATTTATATTTTCGTTTTGGTGGTAAAAGAGGTTTCAGATCCGCGGACGAAAGATTATTTAGAGCAACATAATCTATCCGCTCGCATCTTCCCGTTGACCTCGCCATGTTGTTTTGCCAATGAACGCAATCTGATACCATTGGGCATGCTCTGTAGGTTTTTAAAAAACCGCGGGGCACAAAGTATCGCGTGAGCGAAATGACTCTGATTTCTGGTAATGTTAACCGACGACACTTAATGACAGTTACATGCACAGGCCTAAAGTTCACAGTGCCATGGTTCATTTTGATGTTCACACTTTTTGTGCCTGGTGAGCCTAATTGCTTTGATTTTGATTTTTGAAATGAAAACCACTTCACAACCCAACTATACTACCATCATCTTTCTCAGTCTTAACTGCTGGAAGTTATTTATTATATATATCGGAGCGGATGACTGTGATGAGATAATAAGATGAGGGATCAACAAATGAAAAAGACGTCTTTCTTAAAGCAGCCTTCAAAAGGTTTCGGTTTTGGTTTAAGATACCTGTGGTATCTCTCACTATGATCATCAGGTTGTAAGGCCGTTAATTTTAATTAGTTTAAACGTTTGCTATGCAATGTGGAAAGTGTATCTGGCACATGTATCCTTTAGGAACTTACTTTTGCGCTTTGCTCAAGCGCTCGTACCTTCTTCTACGGTGTCAAAAGATAAACTAGGCAGCTACAAATAAACTTGTCATTCTTAATTATACATGTATAGAACAGTAAAATACGATTCTAAAGTTATTATATAATGCTACTCTTATTTATATTAATCCTGTATACTGTCATCACTTACAGTGCTCCCACCTCAGTGTTATTATCAAACACCCCTTTAGGTAAGTACTCCAGTTCGTTGTTATTCAACGTCCTAAATTAAAAAAAAAATTCACGAAATTATTACATTTAACAGTACTGCAAAACAATAGTCCTTATGTTAAGCTCAACAATTTGCAAATGGTAATAGGAAAAATGATTTTACTTACAGCACAACCAGCTTAGTGTTGAAATTGAAAAGGTCTCTAGGCAAGTCTTCTAACTGGTTGTTGTGCAAGGCACTAAGGACATATAATCGCAATTAATTAGCTTACTTTTTGATGATATTAAATAACTACATTTACATCCTAAACAAAGCTTCAGAAGAACTATTCAAATCTTACAATGAGTAAGGAAATATGGTAACCTATCGATGCGAGAAAAAGTATTTTCCACTGGTATGTACTTGCTTCGCTTTCACACCTGTCGCACCCTCTTTTGTGTATTGTGATTACACACATGTTCTGATTGGTCAGTTTCTGGTATTTATTCTCTCTGCACCATTCCATACGTCAATCACGCTGGCGGTCCCGGCAGTTTGTATATCTTTTTACGGTTGTTCTCCTCCTTGGTAACTAATGCCTAACGAGCAGAAGCAAACCGAAGAGTCTTCATCCGCTCCCGGGTAAACTCGTCAACCCGCGGTTGAAAGCGGAGGTAGCTCGGCGACTATCTTGTGACGAAATTGCAAGATAAAGGGAAACAGATTGAACAGAGGAGTAAGATCGACAAGGAAGTTGTACAGTTGAAATACAAGGCCAACCAGGAGCAGTTGGAGCTAAATGTTGGATTAAAAAACATTGAAATCGAGAGCGAACGAGGTGAGCCAAATTTAGAACGTATTAACACGCTTTCCCAAGAAGCCAGGCAGATTATTCGCATGCGACAGAACCTGATAAAAATTGACGACAAGAGCAAGGACGGCTGTCAGGTGGTAGAAGAGTATGAATCGGATGGATTGGCGTCCGGCTCTGAAGATGAAAAACGACTCAAGAATGCCAGAGAAGCAGCGGGTCTTAAATGGCGGCAGAAGGAGCAAGTTACAAGTGTTCGCGGGAAAGAAAGCAAGATTGGTTGCGGATAAGCAGCTTTTTCTTGGTGAGAAATTGGGCCTCTCAATTGACCTTGCGAGTTCACATGAGTTTGGAACCGCTTGCGTATCCTACCGTTTTCGTTGTATTGTTCTGTTCGTTTGTGTTACGGGAATTTAAGGGTAAATATTTTACGTTCGTTTGAGCGAAGTGAATTTGAACGTAAATTTATCTTTCGCTGGTATTTCTAGTTATTATATGTACTTGTTTCGCCTTAACACCTGCCGCGCCCTCTTTTGTGTACAGTATTCTGATTACACACATGTTCTGATTGGTCAGTTTCTCGTATTTATCCTTTCTGCACCATTCGGTACGTCATGCTCGCTGGCGGTCCTCGGATTTTGTACATCTATTTGCGGTTGTTGTCCCCTCCCACCCTCCACCTCCAGTTTCTTCGTTTACTTTTGTCCTTCCTTTTAGGCCGAAGAGACGCTCCCGGCGTCTTCTTCCGTTGCCACAAATGCGGAAAGTATGGTCACTGGGTTCGGGACTGCAGATCCGTGTTCTGGCCAGGTAGCTTTCAGTCTCTTAACTACAATATCTTCCATAGACTCTCCTACAACAAGCAGTCTGGAAACCAATCCATTCAAGGTCAATCAACGCATTGAAGATAACTTGGCTCAGGTAGAAGAAATTATGGAAAAATATGAGTTAGAAAGTGAACAGTCTTTAGGCGTTAAGATAAATTTAGGCTTTTGGAGATCAACCGGCGCTCTCATTGAAAATGGCTACAACTTGCCATTCGTTAGTTTGCTATTGGCTGTAAGGCTGAGAATACTAGGTCTGCTAGGCTTCATGCTGATTTTGTTGATCAAGCACAAGATGGCTCGGAGCATTTACCTATGCGTTCCACAATTCATTTAGAGGTAGAATGAATCCCTCGTAGCGTGAATCAGCAAGCTGATTTTATAAGTCGGTTGATTGATACCGATGACTGGCAAATGACCAATGCATCTTTATCTGTTTCTTGAGGATCTTTGGGGGCCCCATAGCGTTGATTTTTTCCACTTACTACAATAAAAACTCCCCAAATTCTTTTCGACTCCAATGTTACAGGTGTCCATTTCTTCTTTCACTCTGTTCGTGGAGAGAATTGTCTGGTGGTCCCACCTGTTTCTATTATTCCGCGTGTGTCACATTATATGAAATCTCAGTACGCCGTTGGTACACTTGTTGTACCCTTTTGGCCTCCCGCTCATTACTGGCCATTGATTATCTACAATACGCCGATCCAGGAAAAAACCGAAAGTCGCATGGAAGCAAGTCTTAGGGCCCACTGTAGAAACAAAATGGCGGCTGCGAAGCACAACTCCACATTATGTCAGCAAAAAAAAAATGCAAAAACAGCCATAAAACATGTGTTGCAGCACTATGTAACAACAGCTGTCAAAATCGGCCAGACCCGACTAGTAAGAGGTGGGAAATTCGTATGCGAGGAGGAGATGAGTATTTTAAGACCGTCTAGAACAGTGACAATAGGTATTGCTGTTCAGAACATTTCGTGCTATCCGATTATAGACGAAGTCTCACTCGACATAGGATGGACTTAAAGAAAGGAGCTATTCCTTCAGTTTTCCCCTGGTATCCACTGAGCCAAAATAAGCATTAGAGAAAACAGTAAGTCATACCGACTCAGGCCAAAATTAACCCTGGGACGTGCTAATTCTGGTCAACTGCATTGTTGGCCGTGCCGTTTATATACTAGAGACGCATAGTCCGTCTGGGACGAACTTGGGCAAACATTTGTAGTGCGTCTATTTAGTTCGACTCGTATAAAGACGGGCACAAGACGCATTATGCGTCTATAGACGAACCATCTTATTCAGTGCATCTTTTGAGACAAACTAAAGCGGATAGTTCGTCTAGACGCATAATGCGTCTTATGCCCGTCTTTATACTAGCCTAACTAAGCGGACGCAGAACAGACGTTTGCCCAAGTTCGTGCCAGACGGATTCATGACATGTTTTATCTGTCTCTTATCATTGTACTAATCTCGCGATGGAAATCACACTCTGAAAGCTAAAAGTATCTCATTACATGTATTTGACAGGCTTCACCAGTATTATGCAGTTGCCCCAAACATGACTATGAAAGCGAGGCCTTCCGCTGACTCTTTCTTCTCAAAATGAGATTCGAGTCACACGCATGTAAAACTAGCCATCATATGAAAATATTTGCAGCCAGCCGGAGTCGCTTTGCAGATGTGAAAGGGAAGGAAGACGCCCATTAAAATGAAACCCAAATGTTGAAGTCTTGCCGAGCGGTAAAGAAAACGGAATCACTATAATATCTTATTGGAACTATTGTTTTCCTAAGAAAGGCGACGCGGTCTGCAAACATTTAGTTTACCCTTTGTGAGCTAAATTTGTGCTCAAGTGTAAAGATGGTTTTTCCTCCTTTCCCGCTGTTAGTTAGCAATCGATTAGTTCATGCGTAGCCGGCGTACAATTCTGGATGCATCCGGGAAGGTTGCAGGGTAGAGTTGCAGAGTAGAGTTACTTCAGACGATGGCCCGGCGGCAGCCTCAATTTCATTGGTTGTACTTAACGTAGAACGAAGAATGCTACTTACAGTATCTCCAGCTGGGTATTGTATTCAAAAACGTCAGTAGGTAGTTTCTTCAGGTGGTTGCTATACAAGTACCTATCGAGAATTAATAATAGTCTGAACATAATCATCATCAAAATATGTTTGCGTTTGTTGCCCAATTATCGCCGCGTTAATACTTGTACTGATCTAAAAATCATCACCCTCTGAATGGCAATAATTCAAGGCCCCTGTTGATTTGTTCAAACTAACTACAAATAAGAGGTCATAATTGAAGGGTAGGAAATCCCCATGTCTCATAATCTATTTGAAAGAGCTTTCCTCGCCGCTATGTTGTAAAGTTATTTTCTTATCATTAAATGGCGGAGTAAGCATGTTATGACTTAAAATTGACCAGTAGGGACAAAATTTTTAAGCGACGTGGTTAATGATGTCGAGATTAAAATAGTTTAATAAATTCATTGATGGGTGCCATTGTGTGGAAGGGTGACCATCGCCCCTCATTTTCTTTTGTCAAAAAGGCAATAGAAAAAGATTTAATAAAATTTATAATATCTTGGTTCTTGTATTCGCATTCCTATCGTAATCGGGTTGATTGTTTAATTTCAATTGCTCGTCTGCCTTGATTTAAAGCAGGAAAAGTGTTACCCTGTTGCATTTTAGGGAGTTAACGTCTTAAAGCACTGTTTGGGTGTTTAAGGCCCCGTCTACACTGATGCGTTTTCAAAAGCATCCCTTTTCGGTGCCATCGAAAACGTATTAATAGATCCGCGTCCACAGTAACACCATTTTCTCAGCGTTTTCAACTATCCACACCAATGCGTTTTCTAAAGTATCCGTTTTCGGTGTCATCGAAAACGCATCCATACATCTGCGTCCACACTACCTTTTTGGCAACGTCTTCAGCCGTCCAAAACTCTCGAAAACGCTAAATGACATTTTGTGACGTAAATTAAACTATGAAGACCAAGATAAAACTGAATAGAGCAAGGTTAAACTCCAAACACGCTATTAAATTTGCTAGTAGCATCGGGATAAGCACGTTTTCATCTGCCATGATTGATTTAGAAAGGACTCAAAGCCTGGGTACAACTTACATGAGGCGGATGACGTAAGCATTTTCATTTCGATGCATTTTCGATTGTCCA
Source organism: Pachyseris speciosa (assembly GCA_016490735.1). Taxonomy (NCBI): domain Eukaryota; kingdom Metazoa; phylum Cnidaria; class Anthozoa; order Scleractinia; family Pachyseridae; genus Pachyseris; species Pachyseris speciosa. The sequence goes on along the minus strand of JAEMWC010000121.1, from coordinate 918,692 downwards.
CACCGTCACCGTTTTAAAAAGCCTACGTTTCCACCTATCCACACCAGCAACGAAGCGTTTTTAAAACGATACGTTTAATTTCAAGACTCCACTTTTGAAACCGTTTTCGAAATTCTTCGATAGCAGCTAAAAGGATCTTATGTTTCTCTTCTTATCGTTGGCCTAGTGCCGCAGTAATTTAATTTGTCATAACAATAATCCTTTTGAGCTTGGTGTGCACTACTGAGGTTATCAGTTTTCGATCGACAAGTCCGTTTTCTTTACCCAGCACTCAGTTAACTCATTTTCTACCTACTTTTAGTACGTAATGTTTGCAATTTCCCGATGGTAGAGGGTTAAGGCGATGTCGTTATTCCATATAAGGGGTTACAACAGAGATTTCACTGGTTCGCAACACCGAAGGTTCTATCTTTGTTGTCATGCTTGTCACGCTAGCTGTGGCTTGATTTTAAGAGTTCACTGCGCTACAATTCGGTAAATATTTAATTTATAAGTGTCTTTTCGAGCCATATGCCACCTTTGAAGCTCCCAGCCTGGCATACTAAAGCTGCGTCGGTGGGTACAGGCAATCCTCTGAAAGATAACAGAGGTGAAAAGCAATTTCACAGCACGAGTACCACCGAAAGTGTTTCCTGCGAGTCATGGCGATTCACGAGAGAAGTTGTGTCTCTGGCCGTTCTGTGAGTGGATTCCGGGACCTGACATGACTATTTTGGCGACTTTTGACGTGCGAATAAGGCAATCAGCGCAATATTTTGTCAGCAGGAGTACGTGGCTGAACACTTATAAAAAATATCTGAAATGGAAATTGGCGGACTTCGTTGCCGCCGTTATGCAAGAATTACCCAGAATTCCATTTGGTCACATAGGCGAAAATTACATACCAGTGAGTACAATTAAACTCAAATAGCCTTATCCACCTCGGGCTAAAAGAGCTGAGCAGGACTTCATGCTGGAACGGATTTCATATCTTAATCAAAGGCATCCTGTGGTAAGCTCGTGGAGTAAGTAAGACACTGTGTCAGGGAGGTGATATAGGGAATTATCCAGCCTATAGAGTGGTTTGAAATGTAGTATAATAAATTTTTCTGTTTTACGATTTGATTCGTTTGTTGTATCTTGACTGTTGTTCATTGATTAATTACCCTGGCTCCAGAGGCCCGTTGAAAAAAATAAATATCCCTGAAAAGCCAAAATAGAACGCGAGAGACGGGCCTCTGGTCGCACGAGCCGAGAAACTCATTTCCTTGGGACAGAATTTGTCCCAGTCTGCTGATTGGTTCTTCAAATGAACAACAACTCTGATTGGCTTAGGAAAAGCGTGGCTTCCCAGCTTACAAACCGGTTTGGACAGAAAATATATTCGTAAAATTATGGCGGCTGCTCTCAACGATCGCTTTTCTGCGTTTCGAACTGCTGTTCATTGGAGTCCAAATTTCCAGTGCAAAAAGAAGCGTTGTTGGTGTTCCTAAGCCGTAAGGATGCGTTGGCTGTTTTAACGACGAGTTGTGATAAATCCTTAATCTTTGAAATTGTTCCAGCAATTTGCGCCGGTCTACATGATCTACATGTCCTTTGGTGATCTGCCCACTCTCTAGCAGCCCTTATTTACTCACACATTCAAGAGCTTGCGGATAGCTGTATTGCAGCCTGCTCTCTTGGTTATTATAGCGTTCTTGTTGACGACGTAAATGTGTTAAAGCATAATATAATATTTACAAGTCCAGAGCTTATTATTCAGGAGGAAAGGTGGCGAAAATTCCTACAAAGCAAGGGTGTGCTTGATTTCTGAAATTTTCCAAGGCTCCATTTAAGTTTGCTAACTTTTTCCAACTCTCGTACGCATTTCGTGCAGAACCGAGAAGAGGCATCATCTTGTTTACAAAGTTACAAACAGGAAACCCCAAAACATCGGATAATCGCGCCACAACGGTTTGACACGTTTAGCTTCTTCGCATTTTTGCCAAGGAATGAATTTAATTTCCCGTAGTCATAAACTATCTAACTCGTGTTACAAACCCTGCAAAAATCGTCGACGAATGAACGGACAATTTTAACCGTTGTGAGTTAAAGTTTGTTCCAAATTATTTTGTTCGAAGTACAGCAGCACAGAACGAAGACAAAATAAGTGAGGTATATTTTGCAGAGGCTGTCGAAGATTCAAAATCTTTTCACAACTGAAAATTGTCGGAGGCGCATTTCACAGGAGATGATTATCTTTATTTCTCACCGCGTTACGCCTGATTGAACATATGACACAATGAACATTTGCTTACCTTTATTTAGCATTCGAATACGTGAAAACATAAAGTTTCAGCGAATAAAAACGAGAATATTTACACAGTAACCACGAAGAGTCTTTGAACATATGAGAATTACCAGAACGGGTGTCTAAATCATTCCCTCATGCCGTCTCAATGCTCGGGAATACGCTATTCTTATCAGATAAACTGTAAAGGAACATTTCGCAACATTTCGCAACATAAACGCTACTGGACTGTACAATTTGAACGCCAGGGCGTACATACTATTTTACTTTGAAGTATCAATGGAAACAGGACAGAATAAAGTTTGTTTGTCCCTTGAATGTGATTGATGAATAAGAGCATTCTTAACGACCATTTAACGAATGCATGAAGGCGCCTGCCGAACTTGAGACGATCGGAAATCGATTACAAATTTCCCATTGTTTACGCCTGACATGCTGATCCCCCAACCATCCCGATAGCTCTCCACGAGCTAAAAACAGATGCCAAACAACACAAGTTGGCTCATATATTTCTAAAACTGAGGCTAGTTCCTGTGGTGATCTACAAGGTTCTGTGTTGGGTCCTCTGTCGTTTTTGTTATATATCGATGACATCTCTTATTCGTCTAATCAATTTAATTTCTTTCTATTCGCCGATGATACGAACCTTCTCTATGCTGATAAGAATCTGCGCTCGTTAGAAGCTACGGTCAATAAAGAACTCACCAGTGTATGTAATTGGTTAATGGCAAACAAATTATCTCTCAACATAAAGAAATCAAATTTTGTAATTTTTCGGCCATATCAGAACCGAATGGACTGAGACGTAACCATAAAACGTTTTGACCATGGTATAAATTCCTTAATTTTTGTAGACAGGAAAAACTATGTTAAATACCTTGGTATTCTCATTGGCTCAAACCTCACTTGGAAGCATCATATATCATTGATCTCCTCAAAGATCAGGAAATCTCTTGGAATTCTTTCTAGACTGAGACACTTTGTTCCCACTGATACTTTACTAAGCATATATCAGTCTTTGATTCAGCCCTAATTAACTTATGGTATTGCTGTGTGGGGCCAAGCTGCTCAAACAAATATGGACAAACTACTAATCTTGCAAAAACTCGCTCTTCGATTAATCCACTTTGCTCCATACAGATCTCATGCGATACCGCTATTCAACCAATATAATATCCTCGCGCTGAACTCTCAATACTGTAAGTCAGTTTGCGCTATTATGCATGACGTTTCTAACAATTTTTCGCCGGCAAACATTCTTAACTTATTTCTTCATCTTACACAAGTACATAGCTATAATACTAGATTTTCAGAGTCTGGTAGTCTTAACATTAAATATTCCAGGACAAATCAGTTCAAACATTCTTTCCTAGATTTGGTGCAAGAATTTGGAACAGAATTCCTCAAAGTATCCGAGTACTTCCGAAGCACAAATTTATGGTTTCTTTGCATCAGTTCCTTTTACATATATTGGAATCGGAGGATACTTATGTTGACACACCTACTTCAGTTAATAAATTAAGCAAGATGTCATGATATGTTAAATAAGCTTGTAATTTTGTAACGTATTGTAATAATTCTAGTTCATCTTTTTGTATCGATTATATAGATTTATCTTCCTTCTCCTTTCCTTTTCTTAATCTCTTCCTACTAAATTACCTGATGTTTTTTTCCTCTGCCCGCCTCGACTAGCTAAGCTATATGCAAGCACAGGCGGTGTGCGGCCTTTGATCGCAATGCATTATTTTCACGCATTTTCAAGATGGCGGGTAAGTTGAAGTTGTTTTATGTCGTTCACTCGAGGCACATCGACCTAAAAATATTTGAAGTACACGCGTAAACAAGAACTCTATTTGACTGAGATGTTTTTTTTTTGTGAAAGCATTGTCATTTAATGTAGTATTTTTTGAAAAGAGTAACAGCATCGCATTTGGTGTTCTCAAAAAGCTGTGAAGTGCCTCCCACTCAACTTGTTTTCTGGATTACTGCTTGCCTGAATGTCTTTAAAAAGTATACGAAAATATTATTCATGAATAGCCAAAGTCAATAGGCCCATAGCACCCCTCTTTGCTTTTCTGGAAATCGCGTTCGAAGTTCTCGCTTTGTTGCCCGTATTGGTGGTCTTTTGTCTCATGTCCCCCTCTTTGTTGCTTGTGAGAAGGGGAGTCAGAAGGTTGTGATGTCGTCTCACCGCAACCAAAAACAGTTTGTGGTTGGTCTGAAAATATATTTCAATCAATTTCTGGTGATTACAATGAGTAAAAGAAGACATTTTGGTGCTAGCGGGAATACTCCTAGCAAATGTCTTCCTAAAAGAAGCATAAATGGTCATGAAACAGATGAAACCAGCAAACCAGCGAGAACAACTTTATTTGCTTCATCGAATGTCGAAAAAGAAGCTTGTGTGCAAGTGGTGCTGGTGGAGTATGTGGCCCTTTATTGGGAGGGCGCTCTCACCAATGGATGGCCTAGCACAAAAAATCAGTGTTTTTGGGATAATTGTGCTGCAGCAATCGAACAGACCACAGGTCAGCCAAAACGAACAGGTAAGACTTACATGCAATAGGTTATAATTTTAATGGAGAAGTTTCAGACATCTTTTATTTAATAGTTATTTTTTCTGGTTTGTTATTTATCTATTTATTTATTTTGGTCTTAATTTCCTATGGATTTGATGGACATTTTGTTGCCAAAGTTCAAAGCTTTGTACATGTTACAGCCAATGTGTATTGAAAAGATTTGTGTAGTTTGTTCCTGTGCCTAGATGCAAATAGCATTGATAAACAACTAAACTACAATGATTTAAAATTAATATGAGATTATTGTGTATTTTATCTGTGAGATCTGCACATGATCATGTTTATTTGAGGCAGAAGTCTACTTTGGTAAACATCCCAAGGATCGCAGGCTTTATGTTTATATTAAGTTTGTTAAATTTGTTATTCTATTTATATAAGGTATGTTTATTAGACAGCCAAATAACCTTATACCCCTTTTTCTCCTCTTGTGTTTATAGTCATCTTGTCGAACACGAGTGTTGAAGCACTTAAAGAAGAAGTTTACGTTATCCGAAGCTGAGGAGCATTATGGTGTCAACTATTTTCAAAGCCCTGCAACTCTCCAAGCTCCTACAAGTACTCCGTTGCCACAAAATGAAAGTAAATTACAAGAGGACTTTATCCATCTGTAAATACTCTAAGGAGTGAGTCACCTTTAGGGGAAGCAATCCCTCGCTTGATTACTCTGTTTAAAGAACAGATGTCAAGTAGGATGAGGCAACAGTTGATAACTTTTTTGTTGAAAATAATGTTAGAACAAGAACATGGCCTTGAGTTCCTCCATTTTTTTTAATGGTGACTGTTTGAATGAAATTACTAGGTCTATCCTGACATTGTATAAAGCAGGAAAGGAGAACATTATTTATCAGTTTGCAGGTATAATTGCTGAAAAAAAAAATGGACATGGAACGCATGCCTTTTGGTTTAATTGATTATAACATCCGTTTTTTTAATGCCAAGAACACTGTGAAACTGAAGATGGAAGATCATTACGCTATGTGGCAGGAAACAATGTTTGCCTACTTTGGCCATATGTGGGTATCACTCAACCGTGGTCCTATGTGGCAGTATGATGAGGAAGTCCAAGATGTAAAGAAATCGAATGACATGGCTGAATGTGACATTCTAGCAGAGGCTCTTAGATCCTCTGGTCTTCGTGTGGATGATGATATTGATATTGATGTTTCTGAGCTGGGGCAGGAATTTGAAAGTGAAAGTTCTTCTTTGATGGGCCATGTGACAGAAGTGTTTACCCAGAATGATGAAGATGATGATCTTGTGCCTGTTTCTGAGCATAGCGAGGACACATGTTTTGTTATTGAAGAGGATACATCCTTGTCGTGTGAGCATACAGAAGTGTGTTTATCTGAATGTGAAGATGTTGCTGGTGATGAAGCTGAACACTTGGTTGTTAGTCCAATTTCTAATGAGGCCAGTGCAGCAGTACAGTCACATGGATCAGAACCAATTGCAGTTTCAACCTTGTGGTCCTCACTTTCTAGAGCTGATGTTGATGAAATTCAGTAGTCTAATCGTGACATTATAATAGCCTGTACAATGGTGTTCCTATTGTCACATGATAAATACTTTCTAATACGCCGGATGTTGTGTAGATGGTAATAAATAGCCTGACATATGCTGTTAATATGTGTGATCATATTCATGTTTGCATCAAACCAAACACCAAGATTTCTAATCAAGTAGACAGCAGAAACCATTACCTCACCTACTTGCAAGTCATTTATCATAACCTTGTTTAACTGTGCGCGTGTACCTATAATAAGAAACTCAGTCTTAGCATCGTTCAACTGAAGTTTGTCTTGGACCATCCAGGTTCTTATGTCCCTGATGCAGGCTTGTAAAGCGTCAACAGCATCCGTCTCAGTAGCAGAACCATCTGGATTAAATGAGATGTAGAGCTGCGTATCTCAGCGTATGCGTGAACGTTAGGGAAATGGGATCCAACAACACTGAAGAGCTTACTTGCGTACAACGTGAAAAGCAAGGGACCTAGACATGATCCTTGAGGTACCCCTTGAGGGAGATCAAAGTCACTCGAATAGCTCCCGTTAATCAGGATTCGCTGTTTCCTGTTTGATAAATACGGGTGAAACCATTTAAGAGCGGTACCTGTAATTCCACACGCCACGTACAGGCGATTCAGCAACACTTGATGGTCAATCGTGTAGAATGTTGCACTCAGGTCTAACAATACCAAAGAGTAACTCGTTGATTGTCCATTGCAACTAGTATGTCATTCTGTATCTTCAGTAGGGCAGTCTCTGTGCTATGACCCAGTCGATAGGCTGACTGGAGGATGGGATACAAGCCCGACTGAGTAACGTGATCAGTTGTCTGATCATAAACTGCCCTTTCAACCAATTTAGAGAGGTATTGCAGATTTCTCACAGGTCTTAAATTGGATAAGGAAGTCCCTTGCTTGGTCTTCTTCAGTCTTGAATCCACGAGGGCCGTTTTCCAATCAGATGGAAAATGTCCCAAGGAGAGTGAGGAATTCACGACATTAGTGCAGATAGGGAGAAGCGTATCGGACATGCCGACTACTAAATTGGTCGGCATAGGATCGAGTTGACAGCTTTTCTTCGATGATCTACTGACCAGCTTCCTTATATCTTCCACAGAGTACGTATTGAAATGATCTAGTTTCCTATCGCCTGTAAACACTTTATCCTCAGCCACCGCCCCAGGGTGAAGAGTGCACGCATCAAACTCTGCCCGAATCTTTGCAATCTTACGGTCAAAAAACCGCCCGATATCGTTGGCTAACATTGAGTTGTCCGTGTGTTCTAGAAAACACAACTCATTCCTCGGAAGTAACAATGATCGAGTGGCCCTAAATAACTTTCCTTAGTCTTCACTATTGTCTTTCACAAAGTCTGAGTAGAAAGCACGCTTAGCCCGTGTACTTATGTAAGTAACGTGGTTATTGAGTTTCTTGAATGCCAACAAATCTTCCTGTGATCGTGTTCTTCTCCATCTCCGTTCTGCTTTCCGGCGTCCCCTTTTTGCCTCAGCTATCTCACTGGTATACCAGGGTAACTTGGGCCTAGCCCACACTGTTTTGGTTTTTAAAGGTGCATGACGGTCAAGAACTTGAGAGAGTATGTTCGTGTAATTCTCTACAAGTACATCCAAGTCCAGTGGGATGATGTGTTCAGCATGTCAAAATGCAAATTTTTGCAAAGTTTCAAAAATTCATGGGGAGGGTTCACGCAAATGCTGGAAATTGTTGTGAGCCACCTTAAAGTCACAGATGCAATTTCGTGAAATCCACCTATAAAATGACGTGCATTATTCCTTTGCACTGACAGTATCTCATTATTTGCAGATACTGGTGTTACGTATGAAGCCCTTACTGGAAAGAACAAACAATCTGTTCCTGATTGCGATAGGGTCATTTCACCTGGGGTGATTGCCTTTATGGAAAGAAACAATCACCCAGAAGAAGCCAAAGTTCTCAAAACCATTCATAACTGGCACAAGGCTGTGAATGGAACGGGGTCTTGATGAAGCTACAAGATCTGACTATTGCAAAGCCATGTTGAACTGGATTCTAGAAGTTTGGATTCCTTATCTAAACACCGAGCAGCCTGATAACTCTTTGATAGATGTTAACAGGTGAGTGTTAGCTACAATGTGCAACACATAAAAGAAACCACCTCTGCATGGGAAACTCAATTTCACTGTACATTTAGTACAGTGAAACTGAAGTCCATGGAAACTCTACGATGAGAATAATGCAAATTAATAAAGTTGCAGCAGTGGGTATGGGCCAATGCAAACCATTATGAAGGAAACTAGGGAAGACCCTATGATGAAAGCATGTGCCTCCTACCTCTGTGGCCAGGTTCAAATCCCAGATACAGTGTCATGTGGGTTGAGTATGTTGTTGAGACCTGTTTCTGCTTTGAAGGTTTTTTATGTCGGTCACCTTGTCTTCATCCCTTCACAGAAGCCAACATAATCCTAATCTATGGATTCCAATACAATAATTATTCTGTTTGTTCTTTCTTGTGTAGCCAACAAGCAGCATCTACCGCGGCTGTTTTCCCTTTGAAAGCAGTAATGAAAGTTTCCTTTGTGACTTTTTTAAAAAATGGAAGCAGACAATTGATTCCCATTGAAATCAAACGAGCAACAATTCCTGACAATTAAAATCAATACAATGTTCAGTCGACCGGAGATCTTCACGCTTTGGAGGGCAGATGCAAATGAGCCGAAATTGACATTTCCCCAAAGTGCACTGCGATCGTAGGCCGCACACCGCCTGATGTGAGCAGAGGAAGTTGATATGTGTGTTTATGTTTATGTATAATTTTTATTTATTTTGTAACTCTAAACTGGATGTCAATAAACAGTAAACAGAAACGGTTTCAAGCAGTGGGATAAAATTTTGTTGCCAACGTAAACTTTAGCTTCAGAAGATTTTTTGTTCAAAAAACATTAAGGCAAAACTGCGTATATCTTGGTGCTGTCAAAGGGCGTTCAAAGCCAACACTTTTGGTTTTGCAACAAAATAAACGGTCATATTCAATGAAAATTGGGAGTTTTGGTCAGTTTGCGCAGTGGCAAAGTCTACATAATTGAGCATTTGGCAATAAGAATGGTTCATTTGAACCACAGCACGGGATTTGGGAAGTTGCAGCTTTTTAATGCACTAACGGTGTTTATGAGCCAATATATTTGGTAGTAAATGAGTAAACGCGACCAATCAAACCGTTCCATGTCATTCTTTGAAAATTCGGGGAAACGTTTCCTGCAACTTTCTCGTTCGGCTCTTTTTAGACGAAAGTATCTGTGTCCACGGATGTATGGTAAAATTAAATTTGTGCCTAATCCTGACGTCGTCAATGAACTTAATGATGACTGTATTGTCGTGGCTATAGGGGGTTTATTTTTCTCTAATCGCCTGTCTCACGTACAGCTCGGCTAGGAAATAGCTTTGGAATCCTTCGCAGTTGGGCTTGAAAGAACAAAATTGACATGACAAAGGTAGATTCTTGGACGGCTTATGTGTCTGTATATGTAGAAGACATTAATACCAAGCCAAAAATACAGCCCGGATATCCTATCTGTCAACCAAGGTTAGCGAATTCCTGAGAAAGCCAACTAAGTTCGAAGAGAAACTAGTTTTCCGTTGGTTGAGGCTAAGGCACGTCGTGATTTAGCCCTTGTTAAATGGGAATCACCTAAACACAAGTAATCTCTTAAACTGTTAAATCAGCAATTACAATAATAATAATAATAATAATTGCTATTTCTGCGTTGATATCTCGACTTGAGGTTATCTGTTTGTTAGGAGTTCCCAGGCCCAAGTGCGTAGAAAGTTTGCGATTGGTGAATTTATGACTGACAGACTTGAATCTGCGACCTCGTGCTTTGATTGTTTGCTGGTACATTCGTCGAGTACCTTTTACATTCGTCGATGCGAAGGGAAGCTTTTTACTAAAACGTGTACATTCGTCGATGCGAAGGGAAGCTTTTTACTAAAACGGTAAGTTACTAAGTAGTGCTGGATGGTTATATTGTGGCCTTGTTTTCACGTAGCAAACGCGAAGTGAATAATTCAAATTGTAAACAAACGTCAAAACAAATTTGCATAACGAAATTTATGGTACCATCAACGCGAAGAGATGCCAGCCTGTCAACAAATTCAATCCAATTCTTTACTTATTCACACTATTATTTGAGTTACTGTTAAAAATAAACGAGAAATAAACAATGAGAAGTAAAAAATATTTAGATGCTTTGAGAAACGGAGCAGATTTGTGCGGCTTCTACACCTTGTACACGTGCTAGAGAAGATTGTGCTACATGTTTTATCGAACAGCTACAAATCTCATCGAATATGCCAATGTTTGTAGAAAGAATTTTTTCTGCCACGTTTCGCTAACACAATAAACCAACACCAGTGTGTTAGAATTTTTTTTGGCCTGTTTTGTTGCAAAATAGACTTCATGAAGTGCCCGGCCGAGCGACAAATTATTTTTAGCAGTCGCCAGAGTTCACCCAAAAGTTAGCTTGTCGCCTCAGGGCGCCGCCAGAGCAGAGAATTGACTGGATATAGGCAAAGGTGACTGCATGGGGCAGCAATTCACTTCCAGTTAGAACCACTAGTAATAACAATAAATACAGTTTGATTCCAAGAATCAAGAAACCCAACTGAGGTTAATGCACAAGTACGACCTGGCTACCATGTGCGAAAAAATACGGATGGCTGCATAGACATAGCAACTTTCAAACCAGTATACCGTGCTCTGCGTGGAAAGGTCCTGTACTGAAACCGCTCAAAACATTTAAAATTGAGAAAACGCCTCTTAAACGGGACACGCCTAACTTGAAACAATATCGTAAACAATAATAATAACGGGAAAAAAAAGAGGATCCGTAACTTACAGTGTGAGAGCAGAACTTTTACGTTAGAAACTTGAGCTCTCGTTTCTCACAGGACGATAACCATGTGAATCCCTGATCCTCCCGTTAAACAGATAATTCGTAACGCGCTTCTGATTAGAATATAACGTTTATTGAGCAATGTGTAGCGATGCGAATCGTAACACCACGACGTTACAAGACGGTAGTAAACGATGTATTGAGTAACAAGGCGATGAAGCGAAACAAGGTGATACGTATCGTTGCGAAGTGAAGTGAAGCGAAGCGAAGCGGTTTCGAAAACTAAGAAGTAACGAAATGAAAACTAAAAATTAGACTAGCTAAAGACTAAAGCGACCTTAAAGACGAAATATATGGACTAATACAAGATAAGCTAAAAGATTTAAAGGTTACAAACTTACTTCTGTGTCCGTTTGGGGAATTCACAAAATACACAGGACGAAATGACAGATTTACTAATCTTTAAGAATAAATTATAGGTAACTTTAAGATATCAAGAATATTTAAGTTTACACTTAAAGGCTATTAAATGTCTTAAAGGGAACGTGATTCTTTAAGGGCCATTTATAGGCGTTTAAGTTCTCTTTAATTTGATTTTCATCACGTTAGAGGAACGTACCTTTAAGTTGTCCCGGAAAGGTGACTTAAATGTCGTTGAAACCTTAAGCGAACTTTAATTTATCACTTAAAGTACCTTAAAGATATAACAGCGTTTACCGAAAATAGGTAGTGCCGCGCAAATCCTCCAAATGACGTACCATTACACGTGTCATATGAGGAATAACATTATTTATAGGACGACACTAAGATCGTATACCGGTAACTGAGTTAAATCCTTCCGGCTAAAGTGACTATTTAGATCTGACCCGACTATGTAGATCTGACCCAGCAATGGCGCCTGTGTCAGTGGTATTAATAACTCCGGATCTCTAGCCTGTACACTGGACCTTGCACAGTTAGCGGTGTAAAACTATTTATCAACTAATAGGTCGGTGATTCGTTGCAATGGAGAAAATACAGGGAGGACGTGCCTTGTAAGGATTTTATACACCATTAATGTCTACTGTGCACTAATTGACTCGGGGGCTGTTACTGTTTCCTTAACTAGCCGCGAGCAAAAATGCATATACAGTCGCGATCTCGAACCCGCGATCACTAAAAAACGAACCACTGCGACTTTCATCACAAACATGTTAGATTTTTGACATATTACCCAGCTGGGTATTTTTACCCGCAAGCATACGTGCAAGACCTTCTACTACGTAGTTTATGATGTCAGATGATCATAAGTTCTCGAAATCAAGCATGATTCAGGCCATAGTTACGCAATTCCTTTCCCCTGATGTCGCACCCGATTACGAAAATGCGTTTGTACGTCAATGCGTACTTTGGAATCCACGTAGTTAGCATCTTGTAACATATAAGTACCAGCCCCATCAAAAATAGTGTTAGTTCAACAGGTTCGGCTATCACCATCAAGGTATAACGGTACAGCAAACATTTATCGCGATGGAGCACATCACCCGCAGTGATTACATTTACTGTTCTCATTGCAATGAGAACGTATCAAGGTCCACATTTCGCCGACACCAGTCTCTTAAAAGAAAACGAGAGCCGACTTCAGATAGCAGTTCAGACAGTGAGAGTGCCGATACGACTCCGAATACACAAGCCACTACAACAGCAACGTCCAGTGTAAATGGTCAGTTTTGAAATTGTTAAATGATTTTTCAAGAATGAACGAAGTCGAACTGTAACTCTACTAATTAGGTGATTTAAATTCTTTATTTAGACGAATTCGATAAGGCCACCTGCTCAACTGAGGGCAGACTTGAGCAATCCTTATCTGAAGAGGATTTCCCAAGGTTGGAAAATGACAAGGTAAATTGTTATTGCTGGGGATCAAAAGTCGCAAATCCTTCAACAAATATAGTAAATAGGTTAAGGCATGACGTGACGCTCTTTTCGGATGTCTTAAATTGAGCTCCAGCACTGATACAGAGGCAGAGCAAAGTTTCAAAATAACATCGATTTGTCACGAAATGAAGGTCAATCGATACGAAAGTCACGATTTGTAATGAAATCATAAACAGTCTAGGGTTTCATATTTTGCCATATTAAACTAATGTAGACAAAATTGTACTCTTTCGACATAGCAAGATATCATCTTCAATCTTGTTTGCGCAGATTAACGATGAGGACGGTCCTTCAGACGTGTCTGTCAGTGAGTTAAGTGACTCAGACGCAGATGACGAAAGTAATGAGTTTGATGCTAGCGATGATAGTGACAGTGATGAAGCCGAGCAGTGGGATACTGTTCATATGCAGGAATTTACCAAGGATGTTCCCGTTGCGACACCTTTACCTCAACCTGAGCAAAGAAAAAGTAAACTTCAGCAAGTGAATGCAATGCTGTTTTGGTTTGTTTATTTTCTTTTGTTATGGCAAGCATCCTGTAAAATAAGTGACAACGGTATGGTGTGGTTGCTGCAGTTTGTGTTTAAATTTCTTGAAGTCCTGGGAATGTCAGTAAAAAACGAATTTCTAGCTGAAGTGATTACACTTTTGCCTTCATCTATATACCTCCTTCGCCAGTTTATAAACCTTGATAGAGATTCATTTACAAAATATGTTGTCTGCCCAAAATGTACAAAGCTGTATCACTACGATTCATGCCTGAGACTTGAAAATAATAGGACAGTGGCAAAGAGATGCTCCAACTTGGTCACGTTAAGAGGGAAAAAGCGACCTTGTAATGCACAGTTAGTGAGGCGAGTCCAGTTAAACGATGGCAAAGAACAATTCTACCCTATCCATTACTACTGTTATAACGGTATCATAGATGAAATGGAAAGGCTTCTCCAACAAGACGGGATCCCGAGTAGTTGTGAGGAGTGGCGGAATCAGCAGCAAAATGAGGAGACATTGTCAGACGTTTACAATGGCCAGATTTGGAAAGACTTCCAAAGTTATAACGGAAAGGAATTTTTGAGTGCTCCTAGAAATTATGGGTTAATGTTGAACTTTGACTTTTTTCAGCCCATAAAACACCGTAAAGACTATTCTGTGGGGGTCCTTTACCTCGTCCTTTTAAACTTGCCAAGACACCTGCGTTTCAAGTGGGAAAATGTTATTGTTGTAGGAATTGTTCCTTCTATGGATAAGGAACCAAAATCGTTGAATGAATTTTTAAAGCCAGCTGTGGACGAAATGAAAGCCTTGTGGAAAGGTGTCCGTTTGAAGTCATGCTTAAGTTCTATTTCACTAACCTTTCGAGCTGCGCTGTTGTGTGTATCCGCTGATATTCCAGCTGCTCGCAAATTGTGCGGTTTTAAAGGTCACAGTGCATATCGCGGCTGCTCGCGGTGCTTAAAATATTTCCCTGGTGGATTTGGCGAGAAAAAGGATTACTCTGGCTTTGACAGGGAAACCTGGCAGGAACGTTCAAACGAGGACCACAAGTCAAATGCCAAAAAAATTGAAAAGAGTAAGACTTTAACTCAGAAGAATAAACTAAGCAAAGAATATGGTATAAATTACTGGAGCGTCTTGCTAGACCTAGAGTATTTTGACATTATAAGATTTTGCACCGTAGACCCTATGCACAATCTCTTTTTAGGGACCGCAAAATATGTTTTCAAACTTTGGGATAAGCAAGGTGTAATTGGAAAAAAAGGAATGAAACTACTCGAGGAGAGAATCGAGCAAATGGACGTCCCGTCCGACCTCGGCCGCCTTCCCAAAAAAATTTCATCCAACTATGGATCTTACACGGCAGAACAGTGGAAAAATTGGACTTTAATATATTCTATGTTTGCTCTGAAAGGTGTGATTTCAGATAAACACATTCAGTGCTGGCAAACATTTGTACTGGCCTGCAAATATTTGTGCCAGACAACCCTAACAAGTTTGGATGTGCAAAGAGCTGACTTGCTCTTACTTAAATTTTGCAAGGAATTCGAAAATTATATGGTAAAAAGGCCATCACCCCCAATATGCACCTGCATTGCCACTTGAAAGACGTCATCATTGATCATGGGCCAGTGCGTAGCTTTTGGTGCTTCAGTTTTGAAAGGTATAACGGCATCATGGGAAGTGTTTTTACAAACAAGAGGTCGCTTGAATTACAGCTAATGAGAAAGTTGAGCCTGTCACGGTATCTTAATAGTGTCCAGCTACCAGTTGACTATCAGGATAAGTTTAAGGATTTAATTCGTAATCCGTTTGCAAGTGAGGAGTTTGTCGTGGACTCTTCAGCGTCAAGCGCAAACGGCACGCGCAAACTGTCTACTGTCACTCCTGTTACAGGGATCGACTGGTCTGTCCTCACGGACGTCACTTTGCCATCAGTGTATAGGCTACAGGTTATGGAGAGTGTTGACCTTGACGCGTTATTTATTGTGTACAAAAGTTTGTACCCAGACCAGCCAATTACCAAGATGGATATGTCAGATACCATCAAGGTCTACTCTACGGTGATGATTGGCTCCCAGCGTTTTAGTTCAAAGATGGAGTGCCGCTCTCTTCGTTCTTCGCGAATTTATGCATCTTGGACTGCGAAAGAAGGGGATTTAAATCTCACTGGCCTAGCCTTTTGGGCAGGTTGTGTTCTATGCTATTTTTCGCATTCCATCAAGTTGAATGGCATGTTCGTTCAGCATGTATTTGCCCGCGTTTTGTGGCACAAGGCTGATGAAAACCCTGACCGCTTCGGTAACCCCACTAAAACCTGGAAGCTAAATGATCATGTACCTAATGGGCCTTCACGTTTTCTGCCCGTACAAAGGATTTATGGTAGATACGCTGCAGCAGAAATGGAAGTAGATGGAGAGAAAAAAATTGATAACTGTAGCGGTGGATAGCATTCACTCACAAATTTAATTCATCTAATTACTCCTTGTGAACAGTGTTCATGACCAACCTGTATTATTTGTATTATTATTATTATTATTATTATTATTATTATTATTATTATTATTAAACCAGTTGCATGTGTTGAACAAACACAAGTGGCAGGCATCCGCCTACTAAAATAATCCCTTTATGTTTTCTATAACCAACCAGATCAAGCTATCATACTACATTTTCAAGAGCTTAACTGCCAAGGTTCCATAGCACTCCTTAAATCCCAAGCACCATATGTCTTCTTTTTTTTTTTTTTTTTTGCTTTGTCATCTTTAATTTCGTACAATACAATCCCAATCAGCTTTCCTGACATAGCAAAATTGATTTGGATGTCATAATGATCATTGGATTATTGCTTGGCCTGATGACCACAGGAGACAACTAATACAATAAAAAAGATTATATTTTAGTCAGATGAACACTACTCACCAATTGCATTGGATTGTAATTGTAATATTTTTTGACTGAGTAGCACTACATGCAGAAGTACTGACTGATGAGATGTGCCATCTCACCACTTGCTAACAACTGATGTGCCATCAGGAAAGCAACTCAGTACTCTCATGGGCCATTCTTATAATCTGGTCAAATGTAGTTTCATTTTTAGCAGAATGTACAGTGGAACCATGCCAAAGTGTCCACATTAACTGGGTGTCCATATTAAACTGCCAGGTACTTTGAGAGAAAATATACGACCCTTTTTAGTTGTTGGGATTAAAAAACTGTCCTTTATAAGTGGGTGTCCGTATTAGATGGGTGTCTGTAGAGCGGGGTTCCGCAGTAACTTTTATCAAGAAAAAAATTAATCACAACAGCATGCGTGTTTCTCAAGCAGCTTCATGCCAGCTGCAAAATCATGTTGCAAGGATTAGCTTTGGGGTTAAAGGTTTTTGCATTTTTTTCTAAAATACTACTCATCTCCATTATTCTTACCCTATGACAGATCATAAATGAGACATTTTTGCCTATAAAAAATAATAAAACAACATGTAAACCTCTGTATTCAGTGACTTCCATAGAGCTATTTGTATATTTTTTTAGCTGTCCAATCAGCTTCCTTAAACTAATAAACTATTTCATTAGACACCATTGATATCTTTGGTACATGTATCTCAAAAAGGCCACTAAATATCTCAAAGATAGCACTGTTTTTCTCTAAATGCTAATCATTTGCTCTAGGATTCACAACCCAGTAGCACCACAAAAGTACTGACTGACAAGATGTGCCATCTCGCCACTTGCTAACAACTGATGTGCCATCAGGAAAGCAACTCAGTACTCCCATGGGCTATTTGTAGCTGTAACATGTCCTTAATAACAATAAGTTGCTGAATTGCAACACAAAACGTTGGTCTTGATTTAGGATCAGAGTGAGTGCATTTTTCACCCACAATCTTAAGGGCACCATTACTGAGCTTTCTGGCAATAAAACCAACTAATCTCCCAAAAGAGAAAATATCACTTGCAACAGTTGGTGGGCTTTGCCCAGCTATTATTTCTGGAGCTACATGACCATGCTTCTCACGGTACTCTTGTTGCTCCTCAAATGTTAAGTGCTTTACAGAACCAGACACTGACCTGATACACTTGCCAAAGTCAATTAGGATTGCATGATATTCATTATTCCAATAAGAAACAAGTACATTATCTGATTTAATGTCTTGATGAATAAATCCTTTGCTGTGCACATATGAAATGGCTTGGGCCAGCTGCAAAGCAATGCTACACCACTCTGAGTGACAGAGGTGAAGTGAATTACTGTGAAGAGCAGTGTGCATTGTAAATGGTTTATCATTGACAGCATAATAATTGAGTACTAATAGTTTAGGAGATGATGATGTTGAAATTCCCAATAGGCATGGAATGTTTTGGTGCTGCAGAGTCATCATTATCTGGGCTTCCCTTTTCACATCTTCTGTTGATGCAGAGTAAAAACTTTTCACAGCAACAGGCATTCCTCTGTAAAACATTTTTTTACAGCTGCCAAACACACCTGCTCCAAGAAAGTTGTTTACTCCTGCAGGGGTATTTTTAGGACTTTCCAAGAGAGCAGGATCAATTTCTGTTATGCGTACCTCGCACAGGTCTCTTGTGAGCACCTGTAATGAAATGGCAAAGTTTTTCCAGTGTTCCTAAGGTATAACCTTGTGGTAAGGGAGAGCCCAACATGCTTAAGTGGAGATTTCAGTCAAAGTGTCTAGAGTTAGATATCTGGGTCATGAATTAGACCTCAACCCTCCTTCACTCTCACCCAACCCCACCCCTCCATACATTAGCCCTGGACAAATAGGAAAGCTACCAATATTCCAGTATTGCTAATCCCTTCCCCAGGGAAATATTGAAAATGCCTCGTATATATATTATTTGCTCCTGTAATCAAAGGAATTATAGGAGGATGGATGATAAACAAAATAATTTAATTGTGTAGTAAAATCAAGAGGCTATCAGTACATGATACCAGGCTCCAGAGGATGACAGTTTATATAATCCTCTTTCCCCTACCCTCCCCCCTGACAGCCCCCCCCCCCTCCCTACCCACACACACCATACACACGTACCCCTCTTTAGAAAACCATATCCCAGCACTGCCCAGATGTGGATAGTGAAAAAGTACTAGATCTGGTTCACGGTCGTTCCTGCGGAAGAGGGTTAGTATGAGATCGACATATGTATAATTAATTCATGGGGCTATGCGGAAGGTAATAACTTAAGTTATTATCTTGATGTACCAGATATATCTGAAGATACAACTTATTGTGTTTCGGGGACTACTTACCTCACGCTGGCTAGGACCACGCGCCGGTATTGACCCTTTAATGACCATGTTCTGTTCTCTTTTATGAAGGGAGTTTAACCGATCATAGTACTTCCGAGAGAGGCACGCGTACACTTTCCGCTGCTTCTCCATACCTGCTCTTTCTTCTTCCACATGGGCAAGAAGCCCTTTGTAAACCTCTTTTCTTCGGTCCATAAGACGTTGCTTGCGTTTTCTCTTCTTCCGTTTCGAACGCATTCGCTTAATCTCTTCCTTAGTGTTCTCTCTGCTTCTCTTTGGCATGTCAAAAAACGCAAATGACCTGAGTAAAAACTCGCTTACCGAAACCAAGACCAAAATAAACCTTATTTTTCGCGCATTTTCCTTCCCTCCAAAATTATCGAGACCGCTGATGTAGTCTACAGTGTGCTCAGTTACGACGTATCAGCGGCAGTTCTAATGATGTCATAGGATAGTATTGATTATCATAAATTAATTCCGCGCGCGCGCCAAACACAAAGTGTTCAGTTTAAGGACGATGGCGGATTTCAGTGACCAGCACACAATTCTTCTCGAGGAGGCCGTTAAATCTAACCGAGAGGTTATTTTAGAAAATCAAAAATTGAGGGAGGAACTCAAGGCCAGGGATGAGGATCATAATAGGGTGATGCATACCGTCTTAGAGGAGCTGGAAAAGTTAAAAGAACGACGGGATGACCGTAGTTCTCAGGCCCGTCGATTATCCGCCAGCAGAAAGAAAAACAAAGTTCAGGTGTCACCAGCATGTCGAGTGAGTATATGCTTCTTTTTCTGTTAATTTGACAAATACTGCGACCCAAATATGCTTGACTAAAAATTGAATATCATTTGCAGAAAATTCAACCATTAGATTAAGCTTACCTCCATAGTTGGCCTTAAACGAACGCTAATTAAGGTGACTATCACCGGTTTCTAGCAGTTCCCAGCTCTTGCATTTTGATGGATGATCACTACAAAACTTCATAAGTTGTTACCTTTATAATAATATCAAATAAATAGCCAATCATTATTATTATAATCATTGGTAGGCTATTTAAGAACACTTTTCCACAAAGCATTATAGCCTGTTAGAAACACCCCTAATTTTAGCTTTATGTGAAAATGTGAAACAAGCTCGGTGACCCCCATTTTTTATCATTGAAAAGTGATTAGCATGTCAAGATCAAACATTTTGCAAATTTAAGGTGGCTCTGAATCCAGTCTTAGAATTTTTTTAAATTTTCAAAACGTTTTAATTTATTATGCTAATTCTAATTCCTAACAATAAACAATGGGGATCACTGAGATCATTTTGGAGTCATTGTTGTTTAAAGCTCTTAGTTAACTGAGGTTTGTTGTAATGGTTTAAAGTGTTGCTATGGTAAACTGCTATGTTGAAAAATGTTTCATAACTTGCATATATATACTCAGGGGATGAGATATTGTTCTCACCATCCCAGTTACAATTTGCAGTCCTCTCTCTATGATAAGCTGCAACCATCCTGCCACTGAACTCACTTCTTTGTAATTCATTCAAGAAAGCTGTGAAGACACCGAAAATATTCATTTGCTTTACATCAGTCAAATGCTATTCCCTTGGTCAGACAAAAACCATGCATGGAGATGTCTTTGCTATTTCCCTTTATTGCTAGCTATTGTTTTTTTGTATACCACTTACAAGAGAGTGAGCAGGTATAGCATTGACATGGAAATGCAAATGGACTGAGAAACTTTGTTTCATGTTCTTCACCCAAGTGGATAAACTGCTACCAGTGCCATAATGCTGGCGTAACCCATAACATAATTATATCAAATGGGATTGTTGGGTCTGATTAAAACCAATCATGATAGCATAAGAGTAACATGCTTTGTTGTCACTGTTTTGTTTTGTTTAAAATCTGCTAAGCCTTTATTATTTGTGTACCACTAGGTGGGGTCCACATTATTACAAGCTATGCTTTCTTTGGGCTCCACTCACCCTACACCATTCCTTAAGATTCTATTTGCTACTAACTTGTAATGTGCTGTTAACGCCTGGTACCACTGTATACACATATCATCTTCTCAAGTGAAACTATAATTGTATTTTTTCATAGCGTACACTACGAAAGGTGTACAAGACACTTAAACAGTCTGATGAATTCCATGGATTTTATCTTGATGAAAGGTACGTGGTAAAGAATAGTACAACACTTTTAAAAAACATTAGTTTACATACATGTAAATGTGTCTGATGCCTCACCTTTCTGACTACCTGGTAATGGCAATATGGATTTTAGCAGTATATAATGCGTTGAGACAACATTTTTGTCTTACTGGCACTACAGTTTGAAGTTTGTGAAATTATTATGTATGTTTAATGCTTACATAATGGAATCAGTGCATTAATTGATTGTCTTGTGCCATGAGATGTCAATAAGGGCACTTTTGTTTTTACTCATTTTAGTGTGGATTCAGCTAATAACTGTCAAATTTATGGAAAAGTCAGAGAAGAGCTGTTCCACTATGTTGGTGGCCCTGAAAAGTGCCAGTGGTCTAATGCTGAGATAGAAGGTAACAGCAATTTAAAACTCAGCATATTGCATTTTGTTGAATGAACCTTTACAGTGCAACACTAGAATTCATGAGTGCTTAATTTTTCTTTAATTTGGTCCAATTCCACAGTCTAAATGGTGGGAGAGAGTGGTGGGGGGTGGGGGGAGTGAACTTGGTTGCATACATGTGGCATGCCACAGATGTGGGAATACTAACCTGATGGGAGCAGCTTGTCTAAATGAAGTATAATTAAATGTATTACAATTCAGTGAGCTAATATATTAGTTTTTAGGCTTTTTTTCATGGCCTGTTCATAAGTTCTATTTCTTTTTTTCTAATTAGCATCATTTAGACGCTACTTCCTGTCCACCTATGAAACAGACCACAAAAAGAAAAGTGGTAGTTATGAGGAACACAAGAGGATATGTCGAAGGCAGGGTAGAAAAAGAGAGGTGAGGTTTTGATTACCCATATCATTCCATCATGAAGCACTACTGGAATGAAAACTGTCTCCAGATCAGCCTTAATTCTGCTATAAAGAGGCCACAAAGTATTTGAACCTTGGCTGGTATTTCCTAAGGGAAAAAAAACTAACTCCTCCTCATCTATCTCTACCAGATGTGTGGGTACCAGTAAAAAAATACAATCAATTAGTTTGAAGTCTCTGCTTTACAAATATATCTAGCATTTTTCTGTTAGATTATTGTTATTATCATCATGGTAATGTACATGCATTTCATTTAAGGCAGACATCATTAGATTAGGAATATTCCCAGTTGCATTGGGCCAAGAGCTTTCATTTAACTTTGAAGTAGTGCTGGCTTCATAACACATACTCAACATAAACAGCTTCAGTTTGTACTTTTGAAATCAATATTGCACCAAGTTTACTTACCTGCTACTTAGGAATATTCCTCCAATTCTGGGGCACTCCCTCTAAAAAAATCAACACTTTTTGACTATCTTTTTTTTTTGTCATTTGTTGGTACAGAAAATAACACGAAGGACACTTGCTTTGGATAAAATTGGATGGGACAGGGGGAAAAAGGCACAGATGGCTGAAGTCCTAACTGAGGACTTCATGAGTTCAGAGGATACAGATGTTGATGAAGCTGACAAACCTGTTTACTCTGTCAGAGAGCTGACTTGGGAAAGCAGGAAACTCACAAAACGAAAGAAGGCCCTGGATAAATTTTATGCAGGCCAGCAGAGCAAGCGCAGCAGGGACCGCTCTATCCAAAGACTGCGTTGTGAGTTGTTGTCCACTCGTCAACAGCCTGATGACTGCCCAGCATGGGCAAGTGAAAATACTTCAGACTAGCTAAGTAACTATTATTAATTACTAATGATATCAGATGAATAATCCCAAAGTGAGGGTGAATAGTGGTTGATATTCACTAAACTGCATAGCACATTGGTACTTAAAACATTGACTACTACTCACCTTCACTTAAGTGTAAGAATAATTGCTTTTATGTATAGTCTGTCTCTCCCTTTATTGACTAGTTTACTTACTTTATTTTCTACAAAGTTCACCTTTGTGGAATATAAGCCATAAAGCTTACTAGATGACAGGCAATTAATTGCTTGGTTTTTCTCTTTGAAAGCCATAAATTATTCAAATCTATTTGGTATACCTTCTCCAAAAAAAGTGAACCAGCTAAAGTGAAGCAGGAATGATTTGTTTTCAACAATTCTTCTTGAATACTGTTGTGACATTTAGACAACATATGTGCAAAATCAAAACCTGATACTCAAATGCAAGCACTAAAATAAGACATGGAGGGACAAACAGCAAAATAATTAAGTTCCTTCAAATTTAAGAAATGACAGATCTACTGTACTTCACTTCTGGAGCACTTTGCTATCAATTACTTTAATGCTGAAAACTTCCATGGCAATATTTATAATTGTGATATCCTTTAAAATGAAGAGCAAATCTCAAAGCTCCAGTTTCAAAGCATTAAGTGAGAACTTAACATGTGTTTACTGTCGTACCTTCACTATCGTTGCGTGAGAAGGAATGACAATAACCGTCCTTTGTGTATTCTGTGTATTATTTCATTTACAAAATATGTGAATTATGAGTGGCGAATGGTCCTTCCCATACGATGGGTCTCGCATAATTTTAGCCGAATTTCACGTGTCTCGCAGTATCGTATGTTTACGTGCGTCTGGCAGTCTCGATTTTTTTTCTCAAAGTGGCGTGGCTGTTTACGTGATTCAGGTTGAGACAGGGATTAAAGTTTTGCTGATACACTTAATAGCGAATTAATTACCGGGGTATTAATGAATATGTAAAAATTCACAGAGTACTTACGTGATTCATACTTTCACTTGCGACGGGAAGAGGGATTTTTGGGCATCCCAGTTTCCTCCACGACTTCCATGGTTTACTCATAAATCGACACGAACGCTTCCACTCAGTTCCAACACGGCCGCTTTTTTGACGAGCTCCAGACAACTGGAGTTGCAATTGGCAGGGTGTCAATCAAAAGATCAGAGGGAAGCGACCAATGGCGTTTATTGACTGTTGACAGTTTTAATGTCTCTTACAAGAGCTTATAACTAAAATACTTCTCTACTAGCTGACATACTCGAATTTCAATTGTCTCGCGCTCGCATATAACATGGTCCCGCAGTTTAATATGGAGTTCCATCCCCGCCAAAAATCAAAGTTGATCACAACATTCAACTTGACAGTTTAACCATTAACTTGGCAAACCTCAACATAATATTCCACTCTTCAACTTTGTACTTTGTATCACAAACATTGAAACTTTCGACATCAACTTTCAAAGTGACGGTTCAACATTCAACTTTATCCATCAACATTCAAGTTTATATATCAACAATGGTCTTGGCACATGGGCTGTCAGCAAAAGATGACGTTTGAATCTCGAAGTCGGATGTTGAGTTACCAAAGGCGCTCCAATCCCGCCAAAATTGAACTTCAGAATTCAACTTTCAAGTTGATAATTCATCATCAAATGTTACGTATCAATACCCGTGTTTAACAATGAACATTGCTATTGCTGATGACGCAAATATGCTAGTTCACCATAACGTAATGCTCGATCTCTCAAAGTTGGTTGTTTAGTTATCCGTACGTACCAATTCCGCCAAAAATCCCATTAAAGCGCTGTAGGGGAGGAGACGGGTAATTTTGTAAGACCTTAGCTATGAAGGTCCGTTCTTGTCAAAATTAAACAAGATTTTTTCTTGTCGGCTTATTCAATTATTTTTACTGGCTGTCTATTTTATGTCACTGTCTAAATATATTTTTAAATTTTGTCGTGACTTTTTTTCGTTACCTTCCGTGAAATTTTTTGGGGGCTACCCCCTACAAATTATTTATTATTGCACTGTACGAATTATTTTTGGCACCCTTTCCGAATATCCTTTTTCGCACTGTCCATGAACTATTTTTGGTTACCCTCCGCGAATTATTCTTCTTACTGTCGAATTAAGTTTTGGTTCGGTGATGCATTGTGTAGCTGTGACTTGTATGTCTAAAGCGTCAACACTGGATCGAGTTCTCCCCATCGTCATAAGAACGTTGAATTGGAATTGTAAAAATAGCTCGAAATCGACCGAATAGCTCAAACAGTCCGCTCAAATGGGCCATCCTTCAGCTGTGCTAGAGGTGACCCCTCCTCAAGTTCTACTAGTAATGAAACGCCCTCAAGTTCCACTCGTGCAGGAGGCAGTTCTGTAGTGATCCACTGACCAGTCTTTCTCGTTCACAGTTTGCGATGCGAGAGACCGCAACGCACTGACTGGCTGAATTGAGAAGGAGGTTCCCTACACTTTCAAGTTGAAATGATGCTGTAGGACTGGGTGTCTCGAAACCTCGGACCCTAAAATTAATAAATATTTACTCAGCGTGATTGCTGGAAGCCGTCTTGTTTACTGTTCGTCGATAATAATGCGTGTACCTTAGTGCCAACCGTTTTCCTACGACATTGGAAAACGGAATTCGAACTTCCATTTTCGTTTTCCGTTTTCCTACGACATGGGAAAACGGAATTCGAACTTCCATTTTCGTTTTCCGTTTTCCTACGACATTGGAAAACGGAATTCGAACTTCCATTTTCGTTTTCCGTTTTCCTATGACATGGGAAAACGGAATTCGAACTTCCATTTTCGTTTTTCGTTTTCCTACGACTTGGGAAAACGGAATTCGAACTTCCATTTTCGTTTTCCGTTTTCCTATGACATGGGAAAACGGAATTCGAACTTCCATTTTCGTTTTTCGTTTTCCTACGACTTGGGAAAACGGAATTCGAACTTCTATTTTCGTTTTCCGTTTTCCTAATACATTGAAAAACGGAATTCGAACTCCGATTTTCGTTTTTTGTTTCCGTGTTTTTGTCATTTCTGTATTTCCTGGGGCGGATCTAAGGTTGATTCGGGGCCTTCGGTTGAGCCTCCTTAAATTAAGACATTAACGTCTAAAAA
Organism: Pachyseris speciosa; assembly: GCA_016490735.1. Lineage (NCBI taxonomy): Eukaryota > Metazoa > Cnidaria > Anthozoa > Scleractinia > Pachyseridae > Pachyseris > Pachyseris speciosa. The sequence goes on along the minus strand of JAEMWC010000121.1, from coordinate 892,777 downwards.
CTTTCGGTTACCACAGAATTCTGGTGAAAAAAATGAAGATAAGTCAGGACCTGGTAATGTAAAATAATAAACACCATAGAGCATGTCGCTCACAGCCGCAAATTGAACGTGTTTTGGATCTGCCGTCCGTCATGCATCACTGGGGGCGCTAAGATAAGCTTTGGTGTGCTTCTTGCTTGGGTCAGTTGCTTGTTTCTTCAGTTTTTTTTTATGAAGCACAAAAAAAAAGCAAGCCTGTTCAGCCAGCTGACCTCAATTGCTAAAGTCATATCAACTGAATTTAACATAGATTTGTTAATATAAACTCGAATGCGCATCGATAAAATAATGTCGATCCCTTTTGCATTTTCCTTCCTTTTGACGAAACTGGTTGACTCCAATATTTCAAAATTTCCCAGGGAGCATGCCTCTCCCACCACCCCCTAGATGCTCCCGCCTTCAGCGGTCGTATATTCCAACCTCCTTTATATAAATCCTTATATGAATCCTAGTTCACTTGAACCGGAAGAATGTTGGCACTTTCTGTCGCTAACAAACCACGGATGATAACAAACAAGATGACCGCCTTAGACAATATCCTTTGATGAAGTCTTTTTTCGCGCCGTTTCTTATTGCGGAAATTTAAATAACAGCTATGAAGACCTTCTGATCTCGAGGTAATCAAGAACCGTCACCCGAATCTAAGGGGCTGTAGTTTGCTAAGAGTGTAAAAAAGGCTTTGCAGTTATCATGGCATCTTGGCGTTCGTTGCTGATGGCACAGTCGACTGATCAACATCGCAGCATGAGGTTGTATTCCAAATCTATCATGAAAAGCCTTAGGCCTAGATACAAATATCCGGGTATTTTTTTGAGATATTTAGAGGATTTTGGGATATTTAGAACATCTCATGATATTTAGAAAAAAATTATATTTGGAATTTGATAAGGAAAAATTATTCCAATCATGTTTTTTTCCTTGGGAAATTGAGAAAGAAAGCTACTTAGTTCAATGTTAATTAGGGCATTGACATTACAGTGACAGAAATTCAAACCAATCTCCTCACATAGGCCTGCAGTAATCAGGTTCACCAGTATTCTCCATTTATAATATATGCCATGTGTTTTATGTTAGCGATTGCCTGTTCAACAGAATGGCGGATGTTGATGCTGAAAGGTCAGATGCAGTGATTACAGTTCCAGATGACGTACCCTCTGAAACTGATGTTAACTCACACACAAACCATACAATAGTGTCCCTTTTAGACCGCGTAGAGGCAGCGCTAATGCTCCGAGTAAATAATCGTTAACTCTGCTTGTAACTGCATTGCCCTAGTCTTCTTGGAGGCTGTTGGGTGCTGAAATAAGTCTAAGGCCGACTTTATGTAAAATCGTTTAGAGTTTTGTTGTATTCTGTACAAGGACATTTGCTGACGTGCTGAAATTTGTGTTGCCATTTTAGAAGACGGGCTACTCTTTGAGGTTGTTACTACTACTACTACTACTACTACTACTACTACTACTACTACTACTACTACTACTACTACTACTACTAATAATAATAATAATAATAATAACCTTTATTTACCCTCGGTAGTATATATTTAGTTACTGTAATAGTTATGAAAATAAAGCCAGATATTTTTGAGATATTTAAAACTTTTTCGAGATATTTAGAAAAATATTTCGAGATATTTAGAAAATGGCGATATTTACGTTACATTTATATCTAGGTCTAAGCAGCCTTTTGAAATTTTTTAACTTAATATTGGGACCTAAAAAGCAATTTCATTCCGTCATTTGTAACTCCATAATAATTTCATTTTCTTGTGCTCATTCACAGGAAGGGTCGGCACTCTTCTGGTTTAGGTGAAATACAGAAATGACAAAACTACGGAAACGAAAAACGAAAATCGAAGTTCGAATTCCGTTTTTCAATGTGTTAGGAAAACGAAAAACGAAATTCGTTTTCCTAAGTCGTAGAAAAACGAAAAACGAAAATGGAAGTTCGAATTCCGTTTTCCCAAGTCGTACAAAAACGAAAAACGAATTTTCCCAAGTCGTAGGAAAACGAAAAACGAAAATGGAAGTTCGAATTCCGTTTTCCTATGTCGTAGGAAAACGGAAAACGATAATTGAAGTTCGAATTCCATTTTCCAATGTCGAAGGAAAACGGTTGGCACTAAGGTACACGCATTGATAATGCTGTAGCCAGAATCTGCAGGGGGAAACAAAAACAGCTCGTGAAGGTAATTACCTGCACTGATCACAAAAATAATATTCAGGATTCGTATCGATTTTTGGTTGCTTTATAAGTGTAAACCAAAATTTATCCACAATGTTTTAGACTGGCGATTCGAGCTAAGTTTAGTTGAAGCGAGGTGCGTTGTGTGATGGTTTCGCAATCTGTACAAAAATATATAGCGTCACGTTACAGAAACGGGATGGTACAGACAATGAACTCGTGCCTTGGAAATTACATCTACGAACAGATACTTGTTTTACCATATTAAATTGACAGCTGATATTGACTTATAACTTACGCCTTCTTAGTGAGAGTTTGAAAGAATGCATATCCGGTTTCTGGAGATTGGGAAACCGTCACGCAACGCACCTTGCGCTAACTAAACAGTGTTGATAAATGTGGTTTACACTAATAAAACAACCAAACATCAATACGAATGTTGAGCATTATTTCTGTGATCAGTACAGGCAATTACTACCACGAGCTATTTTTGTTTCCCTCCGCAGATTCTGGCTACGACATTATCGACGAACTCAGGACGGCTTGTAGCAATCACACTGTGTAAATTTATATTAATTTTAGGGTCCGAGGTTTCGAGACACCCAGTGCTACAGCATCATTTGAACTTGAAAGTGTAGGGAACCTCCTTCTCAATTCAGTCAGTGCGTTGCGGTCTCTCGCATCGCAAACTGTGAATTGCCTCCTGCACGATTGGAACTTGAGGGCGTTTTATTTCCAGTAGAACTTGAGGAGGGGACACCTCTAGCACAGCTGAAGGATGGCCCATTTAAGCGGACTATTTGAGCTATTCGGTAGATGTCTTGTATTGCATTTCGAGCTATTTGTGCAATTTAACGTTCTTATGACGACGGGAAGAACTCGATCCAGTATTGACGCGTTAGACATACAAGTCACAGCCACGCAATGCATCACCGAACCAAAACTTAATTCGACAGTACTAAAAAATAATTCGCGGAGGGTAACCAAAAATAGTTCATGGACAGTGCGAAAAAAGATATTCGGAAAGGGTGCCAAAAATAATTCGTACAGTAAAATAATAAATAATTTGTAGGGGGTAGCCCCAAAAAATTCACAGAAGGTAACGAAAAAAGTCAAGCCAAAATTTAAAAATATATTTAGACAGTGACATAAAATAGACAGCCAGTAAAAATAATTGAATAATCCGACAAAAAAAAAGTGTTTAATTTTGACCAGAACGGACCTTCATAGCTAAGGCCTTACAAAATTACCCGTCTCCTCCCCTACAGCGCTTCAATGGGATTTTTGGCGGAATTGGTACGTACGGATAACTAAACAACCAACTTTGAGAGATGGAACATTACGTTATGGTGAACTAGCATATTTGTGTCATCAGCAATAGCAATGTTCATTGTTAAACACGGATATTGATACGTAACATTTGATGTTGAATTATCAACTTGAAAGTTGAATTCTGAAGTTCAATTTTGGCGGGATTGGAGCGCCTTTGGTAACTCAACATTCGACTTCGAGATTCAAACATCATCTTTTGTTGACAGCCCATGTGCCAAGACCATTGTTGATATGTAAACATGAATGTTGATGGATAAAGTTGAATGTTGAACCGTCACTTTGAGGCATCGTTTACACGGACGCGGTTCCCAATCGACACGGTTTCATGACCTCGAAACCGCAACAAAAACGACACGGTTTGGAAGTGTTTACACGGAACCTATCCAACCGTTTACGTCATGGCGATCTCGTTCTCAGGCATTCTTCTGGAAGCATAACATCGTCCAAAAAGTTGTCCCATCAAACTTGAGTTCTCCCAGGCCGAATCCAGAATCGTTGTTTTGCTTTCTCTTCGTTACTCTGGAGCGTATCGACGGAAAAGTCAACATTTCAAGACATCTCTGCCTGTTATTACGATATGCCTCTCGGTTTAAAGAGAGTAAAACATATGAAAGCTGAAAAAACGAACTTAAATTGTGATTGTGCAAAAAAGCGCTGCACTCCGTGCGAGGTTCACAAAATTACCCTTCGCGAGCCAGTCAATTTCGCACCAAAATAAGTAACCGTTTTTAAATCGATGCGGTTTCGCCGTTTACACGACCAATGAAACCATATCGTTTTGAAAACGCTCCACTTTTGAAAGCGTTTTCAAAACGACTCGGTTCTGATAACGAACTCGACCGGCACCGTGTAAACGAAAGGCGTAACCGCATCGAAACCGATGCGGTTACAAATGAAACCGCGTCCGTGTAAACAGTGCCTGAAAGTTGATGTCGAAAGTTTCAATGTTTGTGATACAAAGTACAAAGTTGAAGAGTGAAATATAATGTTGAGGTTTGCCAAGTTAATGGTTTAACTGTCAAGTTGAATGTTGTGATCAACTTTGATTTTTGGCGGGGATGGAACTCCATAGTTTAAGAAGTCAAAAATGTCGCGGGCTCGCCGAAAGAAAAACGCTAGTCTTGCTAAGTCTCGCATTTACCATTCGCCACCCTCGACATTTAGAGCCAACAGGTAGGATGTAGTTGAATTTAATTCTTGAGATAGGATTTCGCGGGTTCTGCTAAAAATTCTCCAGTAGCAGTTATAGTATGATGATAGTTAATATATTACTTTCAACATATACATTTTGCATATTTTTAACAAATTGTTGAGCGTTTAAAGGAGTTATATCAGTCATACGAGACAACTCTCATAGTCTAAGTGTCAAATAAGTATCTCAGAGAGTGTTGCTCCCTTTTTAAAATGTGCGAAAATAATCGTAATGTATAATGCAATAAAGTATGTTTTTTGAGCTGGCTTGCTAGTGTGTCATTTTATGTATTAATCCACAAGGAACACCAAAAAGAAGAAGAGGAACCTGATGACCCTTGTACAGCAAAGATCGATCCTGCTGTATGTGTTTCCGGCCAAGACAAACACAAGTTCGCACCTCTTAACACAAGCAGTAAGATGACGCGAACATCTTCCAATGCAATAATTATTGAGTTCCAAGCTAAATTTGGCGTTTGCGCGGTAAATCGCTATGAAAGGGCAACGTTCACACAGTTTCTTTTCAAGTCTTTAAGTTTTCACTTAAAGGTGCATTAAAAGGTAATTTACTGCATCTTTAATCACAACTTAAAGACCCTTAAAGAATTCTTTCCTTGATATTTCGAAAGCAACTTAAAGATCTCTTAAATTGTTCATTACTTGCTTTAATAGATTTTCTTAAAGGCCCAGTAAAGAGATGTTTAAGAAGTTTACAGCGTACTTAAAGACAATGAAAAGTGTTCTTTAAGTCAACTTTACTGAACCTATAATTAAACTTAAAGACGTCATTTCGTCCTGTGATAGAGAAAAAACGTTAATTCTTAAGCCTTGATCCTTACACGTTGACATGCTAACAAGACCTGAAAAGTTTCCTAAGCACGTTCGTAGTAATACTAGCAAATAAAAAGGATAATGGATTCCTTTGTTGAATAAGCCGTACGTGTACGTGGACGTTCTTGTAGAGTGGGCAGGTACTCCTTTCTCCATCTCGACCAAAACAGATTACACAAGTACTGGAATCTGCGCCAACGACGGCGCATGTAGACATCATTTTGTTGGAACTTTCCAGGAGGGGGCAGGACGATGCTTGTCTTCATGGTCAGAATCTGATTTGGGGAGAGAGGTACTGGATCATTGTAATCACTTGAAGCAACTGTGAGCGGTCTTGAGTTGATGATTGACTCGACTTCACACATGAGGGTTCGCAGAGATTCATCATCTAAGCGACTTCCGTGTTCCCGTAACAACGTACTGAGAATCTTCCTCGCGGTCCTTATCTGTCGTTCCCAGACTCCACCCATGTGGCTTGCAGCAGGTGGATTAAACTTCCAGTCAATCTGGTATGGACGGAGCTTCGCAGTGATTTCATCGTGATCCATTTCCTCGATTGCTACCTTTAACTCTCGTCTTGCACCGACAAAGTTCGTTTCCTTGTCACAACTTATCTCTCGTACCGGTCCTCGACGGGCTATAAAACGTCGGATAGCGTTCAGGAAGCAGTCTGTTTCAAACGAGTGTGCGATTTCGATGTGGACAGCTCTGCTCACGAGGCATGTAAACAGTGCTCCGTATCTCTTGCATTCTTTGCGGCCTTCTTTAATAATGTACGGACCAAAGTAGTCAACTCCAACATAGGTAAAGGGAGGTGCTGCTGTCAGCCGGTCCGATGGTAAGTCAGCCATCTTCTGGTCTTGCGGTGAGGCTCTATTCCGTTTGCATATGACACATGCGGAGATAACTTGTCGTACTGCGGAATTTGCACCAATGATCCAATACTTTTCGCGAAGTCTTGCTAGAACATGACCACGTCCCACGTATCCAAGTTGCACATGGGTGTGTCGTATGATCAGCGTTGTCACGTGACTCTTGCGTGACAGGATTGTCGGATGCTTAGAATCTTTAGTGACATCAGCGTTATTGATTCGACCACCGACACGAAGGATTCCTTTATCAGAAAATGGATCCAGTCGATATAGAGCGCTTGTCTTAGTCATCTTAGGTTTCTGTTGACAAGTGTGAATTTTCTCCTGGTATTCAGCACTGCGTGGTTGGTTTCGTTGAGAGACTTGATTTTGTTTGGGAAGTATACGGTCTGAGTGAATCGCAGGATTGCAGATTCAGCTTCGTCCATCTCGTTAACTATGATTGGCGATGAAACAAGGTCCTTGCTTGGGGCGCTCTTGTCTCTGCGTGTGAGTCTTCTTCTTTGAAGTAATGCTTTCAGGCGCAAGAAAATAGCGACTGCCTTTTTTACGCTGTACCAGCTGGAGAAGTGACCAATCAGTCGTTTTACAGTAGGCACTGATTCAGTAATGGTCTACAGGCACGCGCTCACGACTTTCTTAACCTCTGGATCTTCCTTTAGAATTTCCCCGAACGAGGGTGGCTGTTCTGGCCATTCTTCTTCTGGTTTCCATAGGAACGCTGGTCCTACGGTCCATCGGCTTCGTTCAATTGAGGTCTCTGTGTTTAGTCCTCGTGAGGCGTCGTCAGCTGGATTATCTTTCGTATCCACGTACAGCCATTGCTTGGGTTCTGACAGGTTGCGAATTGTCTGAACGCGATTTGCTACGAAGACATGAAAGCGTCGTTGGTCGTTTCTGATGTAACGCAATACGGTCGTTTAATAAGTATGGTATTGGATTACATTAGGCTTCTCATCGAGTTCTTTCTTTAGGAGCGCTCCCAGACGGACAGAAACGGTGGCGTCGGTGAGCTCCAAGCGGGGAATCGTCATCATTTTGATCGGAGCTAGTCGGGCTTTTCCCATGAGAAAGGAACAATGGATTCGGCTCTCATAGTTACAGAGGCGAAGATAAGCTACTGAGACGTAACCGGTGGAACTTGCGTTAGAGAAGATATGGATCTGTCGTGATCTCACTTCTCCGAAGTCAGAGAGCTTGACGCAACGATTAACATGCAGTCTTTCTAGCAGGGGCAGTTCCGCTCGCCACTTTTCCCATCGTTTTCTGTACAGATCCGGGAGTTCGTCGTACCATCCGAGATTTTCTTCTTTACAGAGGTCATGTAGCAGCTTCTTGGCGGTCAGGGTAAAAGGGTGCAGCAAAACCAAGAGGATCATAAGTGGAGGACACGATCGAGAGTATTCCTCTTCTAGTTAATGGCTTGTCTTTGACGATGATGCGAAAGCCAAAGGTATCTGATTCAACGCACTACTGTACACAAAGAGCACGTTCGACTGGCAAATCATCGTAGTTCAGGTCCAGCGTTTTCATGTCTTTTGAACGTTCGTCTTCTGGAATTGACTCAAGAACAGTTCTACGGTTGCTGATGAACTTTGCGAGGCGAAATCCACCCTTTGAGCATGCTTTACGAAGGCCGTCAATTTGGCTCTTGCCTTCGGATTCGGTACTGACTGATCGTAGGCAGTCATCAACATAGAAGTTACGTCGTAATGCATTTGCAACTGCGGTCCCAATTTCTTCTTCGTTTTCGTCTGCTGTGTTCCGTAAGGCGAAATTAGAACAGCTGGGCGAGGACACAGCTCCGAAGGGGTGAACCATCATTCTATATTCTGTCAGTTTGCCGTTCAAGTCCCCACTTTGCCACCAGAGAAAACGCATGAAGTCGCGTTGGTGGACAGGAACCCTTACTTGGTAGAACATGGCTTCGATGTCTCCCAGAAAGGCTACTGGTTCTTGCCTGAAGCGCGTAAGAACGCCAACCAGGGAATTGGTTAGGTCTGGACCTTGTAACAGTTGTTCGTTGAGTGATGTTCCACCAAACTTAGCACTGCAATCGAACACCACACGCCACTTCTCTGGCTTCTTAGGATGATAGACGCTAGATGTGGAACGTACCATACCTTGCCAACTTCAGTCTTCAATGAATTCTTTGGGACTTCCTCGGCGTACCCTTTATCGATCATATCGTTGATGAAGGTAACGTAATCGCTTCTATACTCTTCGTTTTGGGTCATCTTCTTCTTTTGCCAGAGCAGTCTCTTGAGAACTTGTTCTCGGTTGTTTGGTAGCTTGAGGTCCTGCTGGCGAAAGGGAAGCGGGATTTGGTAGTGACCCTTTGTGTGTCGGATGCCGTTTGAAACTAGACTGAACAAAAGTAGCAACAAAAGTAGCAACTATTTAACCAAACGTTCAAAGCTGAAATTTATTTCATTCACCTGTTGTTGTAGAGGTTTCCATCACTTGAAAAAAACACATCCACTTAAAAACACGCATCGGTAAATTGTCCAAAGAAAGAACTTCGTCCTCCAAGTTTGAGCTACTCGTTCCTCCAGTTAATGGTAAACTGTCATGTGACCCTTTTTGGTGAACTGCATGATGCCGTGGAATCATCATTTTGTTTTTCAACCACACAATCCCGCTACGCCGGGCGCCATGCAAGCCGATCCAAGTGTTAAGCTTTTCACGAGTAAAATCTTTTACACTTTCATTTCAAACTCGAAAATTCACCTTCCTGAGTATCTTTTAAAACTAGCTCTTGATCATTACGCCTTTTTTAGCGAATGCATGAGCCAAAATTCCGTCGAGTTTCACTGAACAATTTGCTTTTTGATCGCGATTTTAGACTGAAAAACAACTTGCACTTTGATGGTTTGACATTTTGACAGCTTTGGTCGTGTTTAACCGATGAAATGTATTGAGCCATTCTAACAAGGATTGTGATTGGTCTGTTCTAGCGTGCCTTATGAGAGTACAAATGCACGGCTGACGCCACTCGTAGGATTTGGTAAAGTTTTACGAAACTTGTAGCCGAATGCGTGAGGAAATTAAGAAATTCTTTATTATAAAACAAATAAAAAAGCCTCAACCGTGCATTGTTCTGTTATAAGGCACGCAAGGAAGTGACGAGAGAAGTCAAGAAGTAGTTAAAAGCACTCGCCTACGGCTCGTGCTTCTTTCTACTTCTTTCGTGCTCTCGTTACTTCCTTGCGTGCCTTCTAAAAGAACAAAGAACGGTTAAGGCTTTTTTATTTGTTAAATGAAGTATTGAATGTCTTCTTATTTCCTTATTTTTTCCTTGTGGTTGTTCTTTTGTCATAACAACGCTCCTCTTGAACTTAATTTGCGCTTTTGTTATCTTTTATCACAACGAATTAAGAAAATATCAGCTTTCTGATCAAGAAGTCTGGTTTTTTTTCCTTATTACGGTCATACTTCTACAAGAAACTCAAACTTGTGACTACAGTAGATCAATTCGTCTCCATCAATGCACTGTTAAAAAGTACTGTGTGATTAAATTCCTAAAACTAGAACAATTCGTCCAGTGTAGATTTCGTATAATTACTGCTGTCCATATTTGCCCAGCTTATCGACCAAGAATTCAATTTCTTTTATCAAAGACATTATGTTAAGAAGATTTCACTGAATTTCTTAACTGATTAATTATGCCGCCAATTAATCACGTTTTGATTAGTGTAATTAACGTGATGTAGGATTTTCAAGACCGATTCACTTTGAGTAACTGTAAATAATCCACGACACCTGCTGTTTAAGGCTTAAAATTTGTTACCTTTAATAGCAAAGCTCACCAGTATTCTTAAACAGCTAAGTAATACCGTCTGATCAAATCACTCGTATAGCTGAAGTTAATCATTAATTTATTTGAGAGAGAGGGGAACGTAATGAACAAAATACCGATATAGGGAGTTCAGTTAATGAAGGAAGAATACCATTTACAGTTGCCGCAGCTGCGTATTGTTATGAAAAACGCCAGTGGGCAGTTTCTTCAGTTGGTTAGTGTATAGGTGCCTACCAAAGATAAAAATGAGCCTAATGATGACTATCATTTGAAATGTAGTTTACTTTAGATATGTCGTTATTACCGAGCCAAGACTCGTATAAATACTGTGTTCCTTTCCCTCCACGGGCAAAAACAGTTAAAGGCTCTCGTAGGTCTGTAGAAAATACCCACACGAAAGTAAGAGAGACAAAGTCAAATCTATAATAAAGTATTGTATGTCTTCTTATTTCCTTTATGATCGTCTTCATTCTTAAATTCAATTGTTCGCGTAAAGTTTTAATTCCGGGGAACTGTTAAGTGAACTTTGTTGGTGAACTGCGAGGTGCCGCGGTAAAGTGAAAGCCCTTGAAGCGTTGAATCATTTTGTTTTTCAACCACACATTCCGGCCTTCGATTATGCAAGTCAAACCAAGTTTTAAGCGTTTCCTGAGACTAATCATTTTGCTTTTCCTTTCAGTTTATGACTTGAAAAATCGACCTTCCGGGATATCTGTTAACGAGTTCTTGATTTTTATGCCTTTTACGCAAATTAAAAGACAATCTTCGAAGAAGATGAAGTTGTTTTGGTCAAAATGAAGAAACCAACTGAATGTGAAATTACGAGCTGCAGAAAGCGTGCGGAAAATGTAGTTTGGTTTCGTTTGGATGTCTCGTTTTTTGTTAAGTTAACCTGGCGTGAGCCTGCGATCCAATAAAAAAAACAGTACCTGGTCATCGGTCAACTTCAAAAAAAAAACAGCTGACCTCGATCAGGTCTTAACTTGAGCCCACGATATGGTCATGTGACACTGGTGAGCGGAAACCTTGTTTTGACAGCTATCAGTTTGCCATAAGGTAAATGGCCAGTATCAAAGACGTACGCTGTAAACTAGCTGGTCAGCTGGTCCATGTGTCGGGCCAGGTGGAGTATGGTCGCCATGTTGGATTATTATGATTATTATTAGGATATTATTAATTATTGGGCAAGTCCGTTGTCGTCGTACGAGCCCACGAGCAATACCGCTAGCCATTTTTACCATGAGAAAAGCAGTTGACTGGTTTCTATAGGTATGGTGCTCCGCTTGGCGGCCCTTCGGGGCGCCGGAGCTCCGCTATATATTTGCCCAGCTTATCGACCAAGAATTGACACTTTTCTTTTTTGTATCAAAATCATTCTGTTAATATATAGATTTAGCCAAGCTTAAAAGCGGAGCTCCACGATTATTATTTGTTTTACTGGTATTGAGCAACTTCGCATGACTTTCCTTGCGCCAATATTTTATGTTTAGAGCAGTCAACAGGAATTGACCGCGGTTCAAAAACCTCAAAACATTAAAACATTAAACATTAGAAGAACACAACACACGAAGTTTTTGACCGTTTAGCCTCCTCTTTCAACACAGCATTTATTCTTAAATGGCTTTCCATGCTTGATCAAGATCAAATATTTTCATGCTACATTTCGCGTTACAAACAAATGTTTGATCGTTGAATTTCGCCACCCCAACCAACAAAACGTGCACAGCCGGTAAGAAGCAACCAAATGAACCATATAAAGCCGAAATTTCAGCGATAATAAGCAAAAAATCGTTATGTGGACTCACTCTGTCTAGTGTTTGGTCAAACATTGTTTCTGCGTTTAGCGGGCTTTAGTCACCCAACGTTATGCTTGACAACTGATGATGTTGGATGAAAATGTGTGATCGTTTAGCCGGGGTTTTAATCCTTTATTTTACGAGGACTCATTGCGATTACGTGTTAAGAGGATAAGGGCAAAAGTTTCTTAACGCTGTTGACGTACCGAGATCGAAAGACAGTCAGCCAAGCAGAGTAAAAATACTCGTTAGCTTGCAAACAAAACAGAGCACCAAAACAAACAAACAATTCAACTACTTCTTTGCCTCCAAAACGAGTACACATGGTTGTTATTTATATCCAGTCGAGAGAAAAAACAAGTTTCATTCCTGAACACAAGTAACAACGATTAAACCAAGTGCTAAGCTTCAATTCATTTAATTAACCTCACTGTCCTGTGTTGCAGAGGTTTCTACCACTTCAAAATACGTAAGCTTCAGTGAAGTAAAAACAAGCATCCGCAAAAATAGCAAACGGTTTGTCCAAGAAAAGAGCTTCTTCCACAGAGTTTGAGCTACTCGTTGCTGCTATTAAAGCCGGTGAACTGTTAAGTGACCTTTCTTGGTGACATGCAAGATGCCGCGGCAAAGTGCAAGCCCTTGAAGCGTTGAATTAATTTGTTTTCAACAATAGAATCGATCCAAGTTTGATGCTTTTCCTGAGAAAAATCTTTCCCTCTTCCCTTTATCACTTGAAAATTCACCTTCCAGAGTATCTTTTGAGAAGTTCTCGACTTTCTGCCTTATACACGAATTAAAAGACAAACTTCGATTGAAGAAGATGAAGTTGTTTTGATCAAAATAAAGAAACCAGCTTAATGTGAAAACACGAGCCACAGAATGCGCGCGAAAAATTAAGCCTCGTTAAGGTTTGGGTGTCCCACACCTGACTTGAGCCTACGATCCAATCGAAAGCAAGTACCTGGTCAGCGGTCAACTTCAAAATAACAGCTGACCTCGATGAGGTTTTAACTTGAATCCGCGTTTAGGTCACGTGAAACTGGTCAGCGGATACTTTGTTTGACAGGTGTCAATTGGCTGTAAGAAGGATGTCCTTATGGATGTCCAGTATCAAAGACGTACGCTTTAAACTAGCTGGTCAGCGGAGCCAGGTGCAGTATGGCCGCCCTGTTGGATTATTATGATTATTATTAGGATATTATTAATTATTGGGCAACGTCGTCGTCGTGTGTACGCGCCCACGAGCAATACCGCTAGCAATGATTACCATGAAAAAAGCAGTTTTCGGGTTTCTATAGGTATGGTTCTCCGCCTAGAGGCCCTTCGGGCCGCGGAGCTCCGCTAAAAAAATTTTCACTGAATTTCGTATTTTGCTCGCTTTTTGAACTAAGATTGTCATGAATATTATACAAAAAACTGAGTCTTCTACCCTCTCCTACCAACAACATAAGAACTTGTTTTGGACGCAGCTATGGTTTAGAAGAAAAGTTCTAAGATATATTTAATCTCTTTGCTTGTTCTTTTGTCATAACAATACTCCTCTTGAACTTAATTTGCGCATTTGTTATCTGTTAAATTACATATGACGTATTTTGCTTGCTTTTTAAACTAAGATTGTCCTGAATGTTATACAAAAATAGCTGGGTCTTCTACCCTCTCCTACCAAGAACAAAAAAACTTGTTTGGACGGAGCTATGGTTTAGAAGAAAACTTCTAGAAAATATTTTCTTTCCTTGCTTGATCTTCTCTCAGAACAACACTCCACCTGAACTTAATTTGCGCTTTTGTTATCTGTTATCACAACGACTTAAGAAAATATCAGCTTTCTGATCAAGAAATCTTGCTTTGTTTTCTTATTACGGTCATGCTTCTACAAGGAACTCAAACTTGTGACAACAGTCAATCAATTCGTCTCCACCAATGCACTGAAAATCATTACTGTGAGATTAAAGTCCTAAAGCTAGAACAATTCGTGCGGTATAGATTTCGCATAATTACTGCTGTACATATTTGCCCAGCGTATCGAGCAAGAATTCAATTTTTTTATCAAAGACATTATGTTAAGAAGATTTTCACTGAATTTCGTAACCGATTAATTATGTCGCCAATACATCACGTTGTGATTAGCGTAATTAACGTGATGTAGGATTTACAAGACCGATTTTACTCTGAGTGCCTGTAAATAATCCACGGCACCTGCTGTTTGAGGCTTAAAATTTGTTACCTTTAATAGCAAAGCTCGCCAGTATGCTTACACAGCTAAGTAAGCCCGCCTGATCAAATCAGTCGTGTAGCTTAAGGTAATCGTTAATTTATTTGAGAGAAAGAGGGACGAAATGAATAAAATACCGATATAGGGACTGCAGTTAATGAAGGAAGAATACCACTTACAGTGTCTGCAGCTGGGTATTGTAATCAAAAACGCCAGCTGATGGTGAGTATCATTTGGTGGTGATGGTGAGTATCATTTGAAATGTAGTTTACTTAAGATATGTCGTTATTAAAGAGTCAACACTCGTATTTATACTGTGTTCCTTTCCCTACACGGGCATAAAAAGGTTGGACGCTTTCGTAGGTCTGTAGAAAATACCCACCCGAAAGTTAGAGAGACAAAGTCAAATCTATAATAAAGTATTGTATCTCTTCTTATTTCCTTTATGATCGTCTTCATTCTTAAATTCAATTGTTCGCGTGCACTGACTTAAAGAAACAAAATGATTTTTAATCACTCTATTTTGCTTGCTTACACTAAAATTTAAACTAAGATTATCCTGAATGTTATCGAAAGAAACTGCCTCTCCTACCCTCTACTACCAACAAAAAAAAATTTGCTTTCGACGTTGCTTTTATTTAGAGGAAACGCTCTAAGATATATTTTCTCTCTTTGTGTGTTGTCTTCTCACAACAATACTCCTCTTCAACTTAATTTGCGCTTTTGTTAAATTACATCACAAAAACTTAAGAAAATATCAGCTTTCTGATCAAGAACTCTGATTTTTTTTTTTTTTTTTTACAGTGATACTTCTACAAAGAACTCAAAGATGCGACCACAATCAATTAATTCGTCTCCATCAATGCACTGAAAAGCATAATTGTGAGATTAAATTTATAAAACTAGAACAATCCGTGCAGTATAGATTTCGTATAATTACTGCTGTACATATTTTCCCAGCTTATCGAGCAAGAATTCAGACTTTGTTTTCGTATCAAAGACATTATGTTAAAACGATTTTCATTGAATTTCGTATTTTGCTTCCTTTTAGAACTAAGATTGTCCTGAATGTTGTACAAAGAAACTGCGTCCTCTACCCTCTCCTACCAACAATTAAAAAGAAATTGTTTTGGACACAGCTATGGTTTAGAAAAAATGTTCTAAGGTATATTTTCTCTCTTTGCGTGTTCTTTTGTCATAACAACACTTCTCTTGAACTTAATTTGCGCTTTTGTTATCTGTTATCACAACGACTTAAGAAAATATCAGCTTTCTGATAGAGAAGTCTGGCTTTGCTTTCTTATTACAGTAATACTTCTACAAGGAAGTCAAACGTGTGACTACAGTAAATCATTCGCCAGCATCAATGAAGGATGTTCGTTTTCTAGTTTTACTCTCCTCAAACTCTGAGTGCCTGTAAATGATTCACGACACCTACTGTTTAACGCTTAAGACTTCTCGACAATAAGCAAATCTGTTAGGCCAGTATTGTTACGTAGCTAAGTAAGACCGCATAATCTAATCACTCGTTTAGCTGAAAATTGTGATGTAGTAAAGTTAATCGTTAATTGATTTAAGAGAGAAAAAGACGAAATGAACAAATACTAATAGAGGGAATGCAGTTAATGAAGGAAGAATACCACTTACAGTGCCCGCAGCTGGGTATTGTTATCAAAAACGCCAGTCGGCAGTTCTTTCAGCTGGTTCCTAGAGAAGGACCTACCAAAGATAAAAATTAAGCCTGATGATGACTATCATTTGAAATGTAGTTTACTTTAGATATAACGTTATCACCTACTGAACACTCATATTAATAGACCTTTTTCATAATGGCGGACGATTTTAATTATTCTTTTGTGTATGTGTTAATTAGCCCTACTAACCTCACTTTAATGAAAAAATTCTATTGAATTTTGCACATGCTGACGAGGCTAGTAGGGCTCATTATCATAAGAATAAAAGAATAATTTGTCGGGCGCCATTATGAAAAGGGTCTATACTGTGTTCCTTTCCCTCAAGGGGAAACACAGTTGAAAGATCTCGAGGGTCTGTAGAAAATACCCACACGAAAGTAACAAACACAAAGTCAAATCTATAATAAAGTATTGAATGTCTTCTTATTTCCTTATTTTTTCCTTGTGTGTTGTTCTTTTGTCATAACAACACTCCTCTTGAAAGTAATTTGTGCTTTTGTTATCTTTTATCACAACGACTTAAGAAAATATCAGCTTTCTGATCAAGAAGTCTGGTTTTGTTTCCTTATTATGGTCATACTTCTACAAAAAACTCAAACTTGTGACTACAGTCAATCAATTCGTCTCCATCAATGCACTGTTAAACAGTACTGTGTGATTAAATTCCTAAAACTAGAACAATTCGTGTAGTATAGATTTTTTAGAATTACTGCTGTCCATATTTGCCCAGCTTATCGACCAAGAATTCAATTTTTTTTATCAAAGACATTATGTTAAGAAGATTTCATTTAATTTCGTAACCAATTAATTATGCGGCCAATACATCACATTTTTATTAGCGTAATTAACGCGATGTAGGATTTGCAAGACCGATTTCACTCTGAGTGCCTGTAAATAATCCACGACACCTGCTGTTTAAAGCTTAAAACATTTTATACCTCCAATAGCAAAGCTCGCCAGTATTCTTACACTGCTACGTAAGCCCGCCTAATCAATACACTCGTATAGCTTAATTTAATTGTTAATTTATTTGCGATAGAGAGGGACGAAATGAATAAAATTCCGATATAGGGAGTACAGTTAAGGAAGGAAGAATACCACTTACAGGTGCTGGAGCTGGGTATTGTAATCCAAAACGCCAGTGGGCAGTCCCTTCAACTGGTTGCTGTGCAGTTCCCTACCAAAGATAAAAATGATCCAGATGATGACTATCATTTAAAATGTAGTTTACTTTAGATATCGGTCGTTATTACCGAGTTAAAGGCTCTCGTAGGTCTGTAGAAAATACCCATACGAAAGTAAGAGAGACAAAGTCAAATCTATAATAAAGTATTGTATGTCTTCTTATTTCCTTTATAATCGTCTTCATTCTTAAATTGAATTTTTCGCGTGCACTGACTTAAAGAAACAAAATGATTTTTAATCACTCTATTTTGCTTGCTTACACTAAAATTTGAACTAAGATTGTCCTGAATGTCATAGAAAGAAACTGGGTGTCCTACCCTCTCCTACCAAAAGCAAAAAAAAAAAAAAACTTGCTTTGGACGTAGCTTTGATTTAGAAGAAACGTTCTCAAATATATTTCTATCTTTGTGTGTTCTCTTCTCACAACAACACTCCTCTTCAACTTAATTTGCGCTTTTGTTAACTTAAATCACAAAAACTTAAGAAAATATCAGCTTTCTGATCAAGAACTCTGGTTTTGTTTTTGTTTGTTTTTTTTACAGTGATACTTCTACAAGGAACTCACAGATGTGACCACAGTAAATTAATTGGTCTCCATCAATGCACTGAAAAACATTACTGTGAGATTTAAGTCCTAAAACTAGAACAATCCGTGGAGAACAGATTTCGTATAATTCTGTTGTGCATATTTTCCCAGCTTATCGAGCAAGAATTCAGACTTTTTTTTTCTATTAAAGACATGTTGTTAAAAAGATTTTTACTAAATTACGTATTTTGCTTGCTTTTTAAACTAAGATTGTCTTGAATGTTATACAAAAAAAGCTGCGTCTTCTACCCTCTCCTACCAAGAACAAAAAAACTTGTTTTGGACGGAGCTATGGTTTTGCTTGATCTTCTGTCAGAACAACACTCCTCCTGAACTTAATTTGCGCTTTTGTTATCTGTTATCACAACGACTTAAGAAAATATCAGCTTTCTGATCAAGAAATCTGGTTTTGTTTTCTTATTACGGTCATACTTCTACAAGGAACTCAAACTTGTGACTACAGTAAATCAGTTCGTCTCCATCAATGCACTGAAAAACATTACTGAACAATTCGCGCATTATAGATTTCGTATAATTACTGCTGTCCATATTTGCCCAGCTTATCGAGCAAGAATTCAATTCTTTTATCAAAGACATTATGTTAAGAAGATTTCACTGATTTTCCTAACCGATTAATTATGCCGCCAATACATCACGTTTTGATTAGCGTACTTAGCGTGATGTAGGATTTTCAAGACCGATTTCACTCTGAGTGCCTGAAAATAATCCACGACACCTGCTGTTTAAGGCTTAGCACTTGTTACCTCAAATAGCAAAGCTCGACAGTATGCTTACACAGCTAAGTAAGCCCGCCTGATCAAATGACTCGTATAGCTAAAGTTAACCGTTAATTTATTAGAGAGAGAGTGAGAGAGGGACGTAATGAACAAAATACCGATATGGGGAGTGCAGTTAGTAAAGAAAGAAAACCACTTACAGGTACTGCAACTGGGTATTGTAATCAAAAACGCCAGTGGGCAGTTCCTTCAGTTGGTTCCTGTACATGTGCCTACCAAAGATAAAAATGTGCCTGATGATGACTATCGCTTGAAATGTAGTTTACTTTAGATATGTCGTTATTACCGAGTCAACACTCGTATTAATACTGCGTTCCTTTCCCTCCACGGGCAAAAACAGTTGAAGGCTCTCGTAGGTCTGTAGAAAATACCCACACGAAAGTAAGAGAGACAAAGTCAAATCTATAATAAGGTATTGTATGTCTTCTTATTTCCTTTATGATCGTCTTCATTCTTAAATTCAATTGTTCGCGTGAAGTTTTAATTCGGTGAACTGTTAAGTGAACTTTGTTGGTGAGCTGCGAGATGCCGCGGTAAAGTGAAAGCCCTTGAAGCGTTGAATCATTTGGTTTTCAACCACACAGTCCGGCCTTCGATTATCCAAGTCAAACCAAGTTTTAAGCGTTTCCTGAGACAAATCATTTTGCTCTTCCTTTCATTTTATGACTTGAAAATCCACCTTCCGGGGTATCTGTTAACGAGTTCTTGATTTTTATGCCTTTTACGAAAATAAAAGACAACCTTAGAAGAAGATGAAGTTGTTTTGGTCAAAATGAAGAAACCAACTGAATGTGAAATTACGAGCTGTAGAAAGCGCGCAGAAAATGTAGCGTCGTTTTGGTTTGGATGTCTCGTTTTTGTTAAGTTAACCTGGCTTGAGCCTGC
The DNA here is from genome assembly GCA_016490735.1 of Pachyseris speciosa. Lineage (NCBI taxonomy): Eukaryota > Metazoa > Cnidaria > Anthozoa > Scleractinia > Pachyseridae > Pachyseris > Pachyseris speciosa. The sequence continues at coordinate 873,374 of JAEMWC010000121.1, read as the reverse complement.
GTTCCAATAAAAAAAGAGTACCTGGTCAGCGGTCAACTTCAAAAAAAAACCAGCTGACTTCGATCAGGTCTTAACTTGAGCCCACGATATGGTCATGTGACACTGGTGAGCGGAAACCTTGTTTTGACAGCTATCAGTTTGCTATAAGTTAGATGTCCAGTATCAAAGACGTACGCTGTAAACTAGCTGGTCAGCTGGTCCATGTGTCGGGCCAGGTGGAGTATGGCCGCCATGTTGGATTATTATGATTATTATTAGGATATTATTAATTATAGGGCAACTCGGTCGTCGTCGTACGAGCCCACGAGCAATACCGCTAACCATTTTTACCATGAGAAAAGCAATTGACGGGTTTCTATAGGTATGGTGCTCCTCTTGGCGGCCCTTCGGGGCGCCGGAGCTCCGCTAATATATAGATTTAGCCAAGCCTAAAAGCGGAGCTCCACGATTATTATTATTTTTACTGGTATTGAGCAACACCGCATGGCTTTCCTTGCGCCAATATTTTATATTTAGAGCAGTCAACAGGAATTGACAAAACAAACTATACGTACTGGGCGACTCCGTTAAATATACATACTACAGTAATAGGTTAACCACCCTTACACGCCTTAGTAAACAAAAATATTATGCTAATTACTTCCTTGCAAATATTAACAACACGAAGAAAATGTGGCAAGCAATAAATACACTTCTCACAAACCGCAAAAGAAAGTCTCACACTATAACAGCACTGAAAGACCCACGTGATAATAACCTTGTCACACATAATCGCTCAAGAATACCTAACATCTTGGACGAACACTTTGCAACTATTGATAACAAATTAGCTATGAAATTATCCCCACGCAGTAATTATAAGGACTATCTGGCTAAATCCAAATCACCTGATTCTTCCTTTCTTTTTCAGCCCGTCTCATCAGAAGAGGTTAAATTTGAAATTTTATCGCGTTCTAATAATAAATCGCTCGGGCTTTACTCATTCCCCGCGCCGCTCTTGAAATGTACATGCGATATCAACTCTCCCGTCTTAGCGGAAATCTTCAACATCTCCATCTCATCAGGGGCTTATCCCTCAAAACTTAAAATATCAAAGATAACTGCGATATTCAAATGCGACGATGAGACGGATGCCTTAAACTATAGACCTATATCTTTACTTTCTAACTTTAATAAAGTTTTCGAGAAAATAATGTACAATCGGATGGTCAGCTTCATTGAACAGCATTCCATTCTATATTCGTCGCAGTATGGCTTTCGCCAGGGGCACCCTACCAATCATGCTATCATCGATATAGTTGAAGCTATTCAGTCAAATATGAATCGACGCTTGTTTACCTGTGGGATCTTTATTGACCTAAAGAAAGCTTTTGATACTGTTAATCATAACATTCTACTTGACAAACTTAATCATTACGGTTTTCGAGGAATTATCAATGACTGGCTTAAATCCTATTTGACTGATCGCACCCAAACAACCCAGACAGACTCCCACATCTCGGATAAGTGCGCATGCACATGCGGCGTACCACAGGGCTCTGTATTAGGGCCCCTTCTTTTTCTACTTTACGTAAATGATATCCATAATTGTTCTAGCAAATTGAAGTTCTTTCTTTTTGCCGATGACACCAGTATTATATTTGCTGATAAGGACCTGAAAAAATTAGAAGTGACTGTAAACAACGAGATTGAAAAACTTAACGATTGGCTAACTTCTAATAAATGAACATTGCATACTAAGAAATCTAACTATGTCATCTTCCGACCCTACCAAAAGAAAATCCAAAATATTCCCCAAATTTGTATATTTGATCATGATTCAAACAAAAATGTAAACCTTGAATACAAAGACTGTATTAAGTATTTAGGCGGTCTTATCGATGAAAACCTTTCCTGGAAGAACCATATCGATTCTGTTATAACCAAAATACGCAAAACTGTTGGAATGTTAAGTAAACTAAGACATTATATACCATTTTGTGTTCTTATAAATATCTATAATGCTCTTACAACACCTTATCTCTCCTATGGACTTATTACATGGGGCCGCGCCTCTAAAACACATCTAAATAAACTCACTATTCTACAGAAGGGCGCACTACGCTTAATTCACTTTGCAGACAGAAATGAGCACGCTATCCCTTTATTTGTCAAAACTAGCGTTTTACCTTTAAGTTTTCTTTATGACCAAGCGGTCTCAAACTTAATGTATGATATAAATGCAAAACAAGCACCGCCAAATATTCTAAATCTTTTCTGTAGAACTTCTAGCATACACAAATATGCTACCCGCTCGTCAACCTTTCAGAACTTTTATATTAAAAATTCTAGAATCGACCGACAAAAATACTCTTTTTCACATGTTGGAGCAAAAGGGTGGAATGGGATACCTGAAAGAATAAAAAAGTTGCCCAAAAATAGTTTTAAGAAAGAAATGAAAAGAATACTATTTGACATTTTGAAAACTGAAGATAGCTACATTGAAATCGATAAAATAATATTTGATATAAAGAATCATTAGAGAAGACACAAGTGAAAGTACTTTTATTATCTTAGTATCTCAAGCTCTCCCTCTCTCTTTTCTTTTTTTTTTGTTTTGTTGTTGTTGTTGTTGTTTTTTGTTTTTGTTTGTTTGCTCAATCTCGCACAAATACACTTATCTTTTTTCTTCTCCTTTTTAATCCTGTACTGTAATATAATTGCCTCTGTTTCAATAGACTAGCCTGCCACGAATAGTTCAGCTACCTGCAGGTTAGTCTAAATTGTAATAACTCTATTCATTTTATTTTTAATAAACCTTTATGAACCTTATGAACCTACTTCTTTGCGTACATAACGAGTAGAGATGATTGTTATTTATATCCAGTCGAGAGAAAAATACAAGTTTCATTCTTGAACAAAAGTAACAACGATTAAACCAAATGTTAAGCTACAATTTATTTAATTCAGTCACCTGTGTTGTAGAAGTTGGTACCACTTGAAAATACGCAAGCTTCCAGTTTGTCCAAAGAAAGAACTTCTTCCACAGAGTTTGAGCTACTCGTTCCTCCCATTAATGCAGGTCATCTGCTTTCTTGGTGAGTTGCAAGCTGCCGCGATAAAGTGACAGCAAAGCCCTCGAAGCGTTAAATCATTTTGCTTTCAACCACACAATCGATCCAAGTTTGAAGCTTTTCCTGAGAAAAATCTTTCACGCCTCCCGGCTTTTTAGAACTTGTAAATTCACTTTCCAGAGGATCTTTTAACAAGTTCTTAATTGTTATGCTTTTAGCGCGAATTAACAGACAAACCTCGATCGAAGAAGATAAAATTGTTTGCATAGGTAATCACCTGATTTCGAGTGCAATTTGGAATAAGTAAGCAATAGTAAATTTTTTCAAAGACTCACAAAATTGCACGATCCCGTAGAGCGAGTGCAATTTGTGGTCTTTGAAAAAATTTACAAGTGCTTATTTATTACAAATTGCACGCGAAAAATCATGTGATTACTTATTAATAATATACATGAAAAAAATGCGAGATAGCTTCTTAACGTTGCAGAAGCAACGCAACGAAGCTAAGGTGAACCAAAACAACAGTTTTCTCAATGTTTTAAAAGCGTTTTTAGCTGTAAAAACTGGCTACACAATTACAGGCTATAGCTATAAGGCTACTTTGTTTGCTAAGTGTCTATCAAGCGCTGTAATCATTACCTTCAGGCTTTCTAGTTCGTTATCTTCGCCTTGTTTGTCCCTGTTTGTTTATTAATCTCGGCGTCACTCCAGTGTAGTGTTGAATTCAACGGACTCGTAATTCCAATTACCGGTCGGTAATTCCCTTCTCTGGACACCACTGTTTCCAAACAGACAGCTTAAATACAGTGCTTTTCGCAGCCTTTTCTCCTTTTTAGAGCTGTTTTGCAGCTTCTTTGCTGTTATTGCGGTCACGAAGAAAGAAAACCTGCTCAAAAAGGCAGCCATTGTTTTCTCTCGCAGAGTCGCTTGCAGCTTTTCAGACTTTGCGCCATTCAAAGGCTGCGTTTGATTGGCTCAATTTCAGATCCTTTGCTAATTAACCAATCAGAATCGTCTGTTGTTTACCTCTTTTTTGCACTGAATTACCTTTTTTCTGCATCGTGTTTCCTAAAAACTGCATTCCTCTTAGCCAATCGGAATCGAGAAATTTTTTCATGTATATTATTAAGCTCATAATGAGGAAACCAACCGAATGAACTGAATGTGAAATTTCGAGCCGCGCGGCTGCCGCACGGGAGAAAGCGCGCTAAAAATTAAGCCTCATTTTGGTTTTGGTGTCTCGTTTTGGTTAAGTTAATCAGGCTTGAGGCTGCGATCCAATCGAAAGCTAGTACCTGGTCAGCGGTCAACTTCAAAAAAACAGCTGATCTCGATGAGCTCTAAACTTGAGCACGCGATATGCTCATATGATATTGGTCAGCGGATGCCTTGTTTTGACAGATGTCAATTGACCATAACATAGATGTCCAATATCAGAGATGTGCGCTGTTCTTGCGCTGTAAACTAGCTGGTCAGGCTCCGGTCAGGTGGAGTATGGCCGCCATGTTGGGCTCAAGTATTGATTATTATTATTATTATTAGGATATTATTAATTATTGGGCAACGTCGTCGTGGGTACGCGCCCACGAGCAATATTGCTAGCCATTTCTAGCATGACAAAAGCAATTGACGGGTTTCTATAGGTATGGTGCTCCGCTCCCAGCTTATCGAGGAAGAATTGACCCTTTTTTTTCTATCAAAATCATTCTGTTAAAAAGATTTTCACTGAATTTCGTATTTTGCTTACTTTTTGAACTAAGACTGTCCTAAATGTTATACAAAGAAACTGCGTCTTCTACCCTATCCTACCAACAACATAAAAACTTGTTTTGGACGCAGCTGTGGTTTAGGAGAAAAGTTCTAAGATATATTTTCTCTCTTTGCGTGTTCTTTTGTCATAACAACACTCCTCTTGAACTTAATTTGCGAACTTAATTTTGTTATCTGTTATCACAACGACTTAAGAAAATAACAGCTTTCTTATCAAGAAATCTGGTTTTGTTTTCTTATTACGGTCATACTTCTACAAAAAACTCAAACTTGTGACAACAGCCGCCTAAATACGCCGCCTTTCAAAACTTGTCTGTTTCGCGATTCCTTCTTCAATCGCCTAGCCAATTTATGGAACACCATACCAGATAGCATTAAGTCGTAGACTTCCATTTCTTCTTTTAAAAATAAGCTAAAGTATTTTTTCGTTGAAAGGCTTAAAATAGTATTCGACGGAGACAATATACGTTCATATAAGTTAATTTGTCCTAAATGTCGAAGAGTTAATCCTATGACTATCTGTAGTTGCTAATTATTGTTATCTATAAATCTTAATTTTTTTAATGGGTACTTTGGGTTAGGTTTTCTATTTCTTTCTCATCCGGGGTTGGGTTTGGGTGTTAATATTATATAGGGGACCTAGAGTCCTATTGTATTATCACCTGCCCTTGGGCGAATCACAAATAAATAAAATAAATAAAATAAAATCAATTCGTCTCCACCAGTGCACTGAAAAACATTACTGTGAGATTAAAGTCCTAAAGCTAGAACAATTCGTGCAGTATAGATTTCGTATAATTACTGCTGTACATATTTGTCCAGCGTATAGAGCAAGAATTCAATTTCTTTATCAAAGACACTATGTTAAGAAGATTTCACTGAATTTCGTAACCGATTAATTATGTCGCCAATACATCACGTTGTGATTAGCGTAATTAACGTGATGTAGGATTTACAAGACCGATTTTACTCTGAGTGCCTGTAAATAATCCACGGCACCTGCTGTTTAAGGCTTAAAATTTGTTACCTTTAATAGCAAAGCTCGCCAGTATGCTTACACAGCTAAGTAAGCCCGCCTGATCAAATCACTCGTGTAGCTTAAGGTAGTCGTTAATTTATTTGAGAGAAAGAGGGACGAAATGAACAAAAAACCGATATAGGGAGTGCAGTTAAAGCCAATTTATAAGTAATATAAATTTTAGTTAATGTGAACAACCATGAAAGGAGGTCAGAGAAGTTATATGACCCGCGTATTCTTAATATACATTTCTGTCACGCAATATCTCGGAAAGACAAATACTTTTGCATTGTGCAAAAGGTCAAATTCACCTTTTGCGTCATTATGGCTTGTTATTCCCGGGCCAATCATATTTATGCTTTTCCATTATGTCAATCAAAAAGACCATGCGGTGTTATCTTCACATCTGTAGTTCACTTCAAGTTCTCGGACCTCTCGGAGTGTTGTGAAAAATTCCCGCTCACCCAACCCTATTTGGCTCTCTGAACATAGTGTTAACATTTATGTGTAGTTTTATCAACTGTTTTGCCACACATAATAATACCGCCATGCAGTAGTTGTAGTTATCCCGCTTAGTAATGTTGGACTTGAGCAGCATATTTGCTCATTCAGACGTTGTTATAATTGTTACTGTTAGTGTCACGCCAAGTGCTGTTTGGGACCATGCTTTGTCATTGAGCTTTATTTACAAATTTTATAACGTTAACTTGCAGCTGGCATCCGCTACCTCAAGTATTGTATTCTTTCCTTCTGGTCACAACAGATTATGACCACTGATTTGTTACCTTACCAGGCTTAGACCTTTCTGACTGTTTGATTTCTTAGAATAAATAAACTATGGGAGGGGATGAAGTGCTCCATATAGGTCGCCCCTTTGCCCCATAGACTCACATGGCCAGCTATTTTGGCAGAAAGGGCCCCCCAGATAGGCTTGTTACCAAGGAACCAAACCTCTGTTGTTTGTTGCTCTGATTCTTCCCAGGGGGGCCTGGGAATTAGCACCCCAGAGAGAGGATTAGCACCTCTCGGTAACCTGGGGGCTACAGGGACTGCTGGAAAGGAGGGAGAGGATTATGACCACTCAGGGCCTGGGGATTAGGACCCCAGAGAGAGGATTAGGACCTCTCTGCAGCCTGGTTGTTGTTGCTTGATAATGTTCTCATTGTTCTCTCTCGTTGCCAAACACCTGACCTGTCTCATCCTGTAAGATCCCTATTGGGAAATCGAGCACTTCATCCCCTACCCCTTTTCTCCCATTTAAAGTTGTTGTTTCCTCTTTGATCTCATGGGTTGGGAGCATTAAGAAAGGAAAAAATACCACTTACAGAATCTTCAGCTGGGTATTGTTATCGAAAACGCCAGTGCGCAGTTCCATTAGGTCGTTGGTATGCAGATACCTACCAAAATAAAAGAAATTTGATGGTGAGTATCATTTGAAATGTAGTTTACTTTAGATATGTCGTTATTACCGAGTCAAAACTCGTATTAATATTGTGTTCCTTTCCCTCCACCGGCAAAAACAGTTGAAGGCTTTCGTAGGTCTGTAGAAAATACCCACTCGAAAGTAAGAGAGACAAAGTCATATCGATAATAAAGTATTATATGCGTTCTTATTTCCTTTATGATTGTCTTCATTCTTAAATTCAATTGCTCGGGTGCAGTGACTTAAAGAAACAAAACGATTTTTAATCACTCTATTTTGCTTGCTTACACTAAAATTTGAACTAAGATTGTCCTGAATGTTATCGAAAGGAACTGCCTCTCCTACCTTCTACTACCAACAAAAAAAAAACTTGCCTTCGACGTAGCTTCTATTTAGAGGAAACGTTCTAAGATATATTTTCTCTCTTTGTGTGTTGTCTTCTCACAACAATACTCCTCTTCAACTTTATTTGCGCTTTTGTTAAATTACAGCACAAAAACTTAAGAAAATATCAGCTTTCTGATCAAGAACACTGATTTTGTTTTTTTTTTTTACAGTGATACTTCTACAAGGAACTCAAAGATGCGAATATAGTAAATTAATTCGTCTCCATCAATGCACTTAAAAACATAATTGTGAGATTAAATTTCTAAAACTAGAACAATCCGTGCAGTAAAGATTTCGTATAATTACTGCTGTACATATGTGCCCAGCTTATCGAGCAAGAATTCAGACTTTTTTTTCCTATCAGAGACATTATGTTAAAACGATTTTCACTGAATTTCGTATTTTGCTTCCTTTTAGAACTAAGATTGTCCTGAATGTTGTACAAAGAAACTGCATCTTCTACCCTCTCCTACCAACAATTAAAAAAAATTGTTTTGGACACAGCTATGGTTTAGAAAAAAAAAGTTATAAGGTATATTTTCTCTCTTTGCGTGTTCTTTTGTCATAACAACACTTCTCTTGAACTTAATTTGCGCTTTTGTTATCTGTTATCACAACGACTTAAGAAAATATCAACTTTCTGATAGAGAAGTCTGGCTTTACTTTCTTATTACAGTGATACTTCTACAAGGAAGTCAAACGTGCGACTACAGTAAATCATTCGTCAACATCAATGAAGGATGTTCGTTTTCTAGTTTTACTCTCCTCAAACTCTGAGTGCCTGAAAATGATTCACGACACCTACTGTTTAACGCTTAAGACTTCTTCTCGACAATAAGCAAATCTGTTTGGCCAGTATTGTTACGCAGCTAAGTAAGACCGCATGATCTAATCACTCGCTTAGCTGAAAATTGTGATGTAGTGAAGTTAGTCGTTAAGTGATTTAAGAGCCAATTTCTGGAAATATCGAGAATCCGGCGTCACTCGTCAAATTTCGAAATTCTTCACATCTTGCCTGAATAACACCTATGGTGAGTTATTTTCGAAAATAGAATTCAAAGATCGTGAAGCGCTTGCTTTTTTCTGAAATCGAGGAAAGTTTGAAAAACGCCATTTTACCGCCATGACGCTGCCGAAAATAGTGAAAAATGATCCATTTTGTTATCGCTCGTGTAGATAAACGCGGTGTCATCTATCAATGCGACTTGGCCAGATCATAAGGCATCTCTTGGTCTTTCCAAAGCACAAAATTGTTTAGCAAAAGCTACTGGTATATATCCGTTTTTGACCGTTAAAAATACCACAGTTCAAACGCTTCAGCGAATGAGCTAATTTTAGATAACTTCCACACCACAAAAAGCCCACTGGTACATATAATTTAAGGTTGAAATTAGTATTTTCTTAAAGTGCATATTTTGTGCTCTATTGTGTTAAAATTTCTTCCGCGGCCCGACAAAAGTGCTCCGTCGAGAGACAGAAACGTGAAGTCAAATTTTGCATCGCCGCCATTCTTGAAATCAACATGAACTTTGCCTTCTTCGAACCACAGCTTCGTCAAGAATTAAAAGTCTGCCGATGGAAACCTTACCTCTCTATTCTGAACGCCTTAGGATTACAGTACAATTCTAAACTTACTGTTTTCAATCTCTCTGAGAGTGATAACTTTCAACATAAATTTTGACAAGGTCAGAGTAGGTGATGAAATTATGTAACTCGACGCTGATTAACACGGCAATTTTCAAGTGACTTTAATTACGTACGCTCGTTCTAAACTGCTTCTAAACTGCTTCTTTCCTCCAAAGTTATGATGTTATGTTACCATCTTCGGTTACAGAAACGTTGCTGTACTTTGCCTGTAAAGAATTTGTTACATGTAATTGCGTGACGTTGACCAAAGGATTGACAAAACCAATGCTTTTGGTAACCGATAATATTTTCATTTAAACTTTGCAACAGCGTTCGAGTCGAACAGCTGAAATAAAAAGACTATAAGAATATCTTACCTTTTAAAATTGCCTTGTACACATGTCCAGTCAAGAAAACCACGTTCAGGGGCACCCAACGACAAGTTTCGGTAGATATCTGTTCGGTGAAGGGTAATTCGCCTTGGGCTTTCGGCATGGATTAAAGAGCGCACTTGGATTTTCGTAACTAAAACGTGGCCTAAAAGATTCGCAATGGGAAAATCATAGCCCTGAGGTTTTCGGAAGGGTCGTAATTGCTGTTTTTGGCAGTCGAAAACGTCATCTAGCATTTTCGGAAAGAAAATAGTTCCCTAGAACAGCTTGCATTTTCTCAAAGGAAGATTATGTTCCCTAATATTTTCGGGTAATTAAAATTTCAGCTAGGGAATCCGAACAGATGCACTTCTTCTAGCTTATAAAAACATCGCTTTAAACAGACTTCAAACACCATAAGGTACTTAAAAATGCCTTACTACAGCTTTTGGTTGATTTCGCTCGTTGGGTGCCCCTGCACGTTAGGAAGAGATGCGTAATAATCAGGTGTTCAATCAATTTCATCCCATTTTACATGCTTGTACGTTGTTTAGGGAAACTGTGACAAAGATCCGGCGATTTGAAACTTATTCACTGTGACTCCAGTGATTCTATTTGATGACGTGCGGATCTTTCCGTACCAAGCAAACAAGTGTTTCAATTTACCTGTTTAGCTCGAATAGCGCACTGTTTGCCAGCATTGTTCTTTGTATAATTTTGGTACCAGTGGCGAGGAGTGGTGGACTGGCGAAGTAAATGGGTTAGGGGGTAGTGGTGGTGTGAAAGATATCCCTGTGAAGGAAACTTGGGGTTATAGTGAAAGGTATTCTTTTTAAAGCAAAGCTGACAAAAATAGTTCTTTTCAGTTTTTTTTTCTTTTCTCCACCACCCCTCCCTGCTCAAAAATGCAGTAGTTCCTACCTAAAATTGCTGCATGTCCTCGCGTTTTATTTTCACTCTTTAGATTCCGTACTTCAGATACCCAAATAAATGTTTTATTCAAGGTTTCCTTTCCGATGGTCAGAAGAAATGTAAAAGGGAAAAGTAGCGGTATCTTTGCAAATAATTATCTTGTGGAATAGGCTTCTGTGTTGCGGGAAGGCTATTTATGGCGCTGCTTGGCAGTTGTAGGAGGGTCTCAATGGGTAGTGTCTTTCACGGCTAACGGTTAATATTTTGGCTTTTTTACGGCTAACGGTTAATTTTTTCTGTTACGGTTAACGGATCTGTTAAAAATTAATTACCAGTGTTTAAAAAAGTTAAAAATTAATTTTCACTGTTGTAAAGTCCCAGGAACATTCTGGGGTAGAAAACTGTGGTAATATACTACCACGGTCAACTATATCTGGTCTGTATCTTCATTCCTACATGTACACTGCGGTACTTTGACAAAAACAAAACAAATAAAACAAGAAAGTATATGAATAATGAAGAAGCGTTCTCAAGTCGAATTACTAATTCGAGTAATTCGAGTAATTCGACTTGAGAACGCTTCTTCATTATTCACACTTTATCCAAGTCTCCATTCCATTTATCATATATATCACGACGACATATTGAGCCTTGCAGATAGCAGGACATGTGTCACACATAAGAACCTAGTGTATGACCTCGCTCACCACGAGTCTCCCATAGCTCAGTGGTTAGAGCGTCCAACCGGTAATCTGGAAGGTCATGGGTTCGACTCCCGTTGGAGGGCTCAGAAAATTCTTTTTCTGAGTAATTCGACTTGAGGACGCTTCTTCATTATTCACACTTTATCCAAGTCTCCATTCCATTTATCATATATATTCACAAGAAAGTATATTTACTCGTATTTTTCAAAGCTTAATGATAAATGTGCCCAATGAAACATTTGAAATAACATCCATGCTGCATGGGTAACAGTTCTTCAATTCACCTTAATGACGTGGCTTATCGTTTTGTGACCGCCTAAACATCAAACCGTATCCACGCTTTGACTTGTCTTTCAGACCTTGTTGTCACAGGTTTACCAGTGACCAGTTCCTCTGAGTCAAAATCTGCTGTATCGACATCACTATGATCGGAATCGCTTTCGTACTACTCCTCCAGGTTGAAATCAGCCTCGGACGCGAGCGTGAGTTACGGAACAATGGTATCACTTACGAAACTTAGGCTATGTCTACACTATACCGGATAGCTCTTGTGCCGGCACGAAAACCATATCGGATAGGGCTTTTGTTCACATTCAAAACGGTGATTTCGGCACGATTTTTGCGTCGGAGCGATGCTGGGCCGCTGCGGTCTTGAAAGTGAATCGTCACATATCGGATAGGTTTTCGTGCCACTTTCTGGAGTAGTGGGAACAAAGAATCGAACCGAAACGGAAATCAACAACGAGGAGCAAAAATTCTGAAAATTGGATTCTAGTGGAAAGATAGCGGCGGCCACTGCCGTTCACACCAGGCCGTAGTATTTTTCACAACGGCATAAAATGCTATCCGGCATAGTGTAGACATAGCCTTATTGCGCACCCTTCGTCAGCAACAGAGCGGTTTTCTAAGGAGGCAGTGTGCATCGTGTTAACTTGGTCGGCTGGAAAATGCACCCTTGTAACAGCTTTAGGATTTGCCTTTGCATACACTGCTGGTGGAAGAGCTCATGCCTTATCTTTTGTGGTCTCGCTCCTCACCGTTCTCTGCCATACTGGACGGTAATTCTCCAGCCACTCCTTCATGGTCTCTTCTGCTTTTTTTGTGAGCGTATTAGCAGGCAGTGGAGTCATGAATTTTGCATCTTTGAACGACATACCCGTTTGTGGCACCGGGTAGTACAAGGATCCACCCCCCCCCCCCCCCCTTTCGTTACTCGCTTTAAACACGAGATCTTAGACTTTGATTTTTATGGCCAGAATTTTTTGCGGTTAATATTTTTTACGGCTAACGGTTAATTTTTTTCAATTTTTACACATAACGGCTAGATTTTTGGACGTTTTACGGCCAACGGCTAACCTCATTGAAACCCTCATGTAGCTTCATAAAGTTGTCACATAGCACCCGAAAGTAGTCTCTCTCACAGTTTTCCAACCTTCTTGCTTTTCACCAAAGAGCAGTGATGTACAACAATATGGTAGCAGTGCAGGGACGAAAGCACCGACAGTCTTTTTCCGCAGGGAAATTCACTTCTTCCTCTGCTGGAAGCCCATCTTGTTTCGTCACCACCACTTACTGTCGCAATTTCGCTGTCAAACGTGCAAAAAAGGCAGAACTTGCCGTAGAGACAGAAATTCCGTGGTAGAGAACAATATTTCTCTATATGAGCCAAGGGCTCGCCGCACTTAACATTTCAACTGATGTGTGTTGAGTTCTCGCAACACCTGCCCTCCTCCCCACACCTATTAGGGAGTGAGGTATCTGACACATGTTTGGGTATAAGGGTGCCGCTGGGGTTTTGAAACCCATACCTTGTTTAGACGCCTGTTCGAGGCTCTCAGATATTTGGGGCGAGAGCACGAGAAAAAGTGAAGATAATTTAGGAATACCTGTCCTGTGTGTGGCAACGCCATCTTGTCTTAAAACAATAGCGCTGATATCTAGTCCTGAAAATGATTTAATGGTGATTCATGACCTGCAATGCTAAATAAATGCAGAAAAACGTTTTCGATTTCGGATTTTTAAATACTCGACGATAGTCTTGTAACCGCACCCTGTTAGGACAGATCCAGGCTAACCCTGATTAGGACAGCCTCACTTGAAATTGTATAACTGTGTTTAAGACAGATGGATCAAAAGCCATACACCCTATCCAGCGGCACGTCCTCGTATAGGCCATATATATACACCCCAAAGCCGCGTCCCCAGGGCGCTTTTTTCTTCAAAGATAAAGGGATAAGCTCCCTAGAGACGATGTTGTCACCCCGGGCCCCTGCCCCTAGCCTCCCGGCGGCCACTCCCTTTATTGATGTAAAAGGGTATGGTTTTCTGGGTCATGAATCTTAATAAAATACTTAATACAATAATTTAAAAAGTCAAATTCTGTAATGCCTTTTGTGTGTTCTCTGTATGTAAAATGAGGTCTCGAATAAAGGTCCCTTTTCCCAAACAAGGTATCCAAAATGAGCAGATCTTAAACAGGGACAGGATTTGAAGGCATCGGCGGCACACTCGAGCAACATTTTGTCTTTGGAGACAGAAGAAAACTGTCTTACAAGAGTCATCCCATGATGGAATTTAATTGCCAAACTGAACTATGCCTCCTATGGAGAGTGCAGGCCTTCCTCCACCTGTCCAAGTCACTACCGTCGTCAGTTCTTCAAGTTACTACCAGCCCAGTAAGCAACCTCGTTCCCAGGACTATTTCCCGCACTTCGAAAAAAGGGAAAAGCTCTGGCAACGAGGTTGCCCAGTAAGGAGGGCTGGGCGTTAAGAGAAACCAAGAGGGTCGGACGCCGGGGCCGTAAGGCTTCGGGAAAATCAGAAATGTTACCTTGTGGAGAACCTTATCCATTTGCCAGGCCACCGGAAGGTAACTGCATTCGGATGTAGTGGCCAAAGAAATGCGGCGAGCACACGGGACCGGCTCCGATGGCGAGAGACTGTGAATAGCTCACTGCCACAGAAATCTTATTTCCCCAAAAAGTTTCGTCTTATTTTACAGTTTTCGTCGCGAAACTGCGACGGTAACTGCTGGTGAGGAAAGATGCGCTTGAAGCAGAGGAACAAGTGAATATCTCTGCGGCAAATGACTGTGGTTTTCCGTACATCAGCCACCCAATTCTTGTAGATCCGCATATCCGGTAGGCGCTATGCTCTTTGGTGAAAAGCCAAGAAGGTTAGAAAACTGTGTGAGGAACTACTTCCGGGGCCGAGCCCAACGTTTCGAAAGAAATAGTCATAAATAGCCCTCCCGCAAGAACTAGTAGTCCTCCTCGTTCGTTAACATAAAAGGCCCATATATTTTGCATAGATACTGTTAAGTTTCCCTTTTTTCTATTTGACCTTCGAAAAGAAAACCTTAAACTTTAGGACAAAACATTTATTTGGGTATCTGGAGTATGGATATATAGGCGAGGACATGCCGCAATTTTAGGTAGGACCGTATTACATTTTTTGAGCAGGGAGGGGTGGTGGAAGTGGGTAAACAATTTTCTGAAAAGAGGTATTTTTGTCAACTTTGTTTTTAAAAATAATACTTTTCATTATATTTAGTTACTTAATTGTACAGAATTTTCTTGCAACCACATTTCTTTACGGGGATATCTTCATTTCACCACTAACACCTAACCCATTGACTTCACTAGTCCACCACCCCTACCCCCTGGTACTAAAATTATACAAAGAAAAATGCGGGCAAACAGTACTTTATTCAAGCTAGACAGGTAAATCGAAACATTCGTGTGCTTGGTACGGAAAGATACGCACGTCATCAAATAGAATCACTGGAGTCACAGTGAATAAGCTTCAAATCGCTGGATCTTCATGGAATTTGTCACAGTTTCTCTAACCAACGTAAGAGCAACTAGCGATCTTCATGTAAAATGGGATGACATTCGATTGAACACCTGATTATTACCCATCTCTTCCTAACGTGGTTTCCTTGACTGGACATGTGTACAAGGCAATTTTAAAAGGTAAGATATTCTTATAGTCTTTTTATTTCAGCTGTTCGACTCGAACGCTGTTGCAAAGTTTAAATGAAAATATTATCGGTTACCAAAAGCATTGGTTTTGTCAATCCTTTGGTCAACGTCACGCAATTACATGTAACAAATTTCCCTTTACAGGCAAAGTACAGCAACGTTTCTGTAACCGAAGATGGTGGCCAAGTAGGAATTCAAGATATCATAACATCATAACTTTACACAGGTGATAGTTGGAGGAAAGAAGCAGTTTAGAACGAGCGTACGTAATTAAAGTCACTTGAAAATTGCCGTGTCAGTCAGCGTCGAGTTACATAATTTTATCACCTACTCTGACCTTGTCAAAATTTATGTTGAAGGTTATCACTCTCAGAGAGATTGAAAACAGTAAGTTTAGAATTGTACTGTAATCCTTAGGCGTTCAGAATAGAGAGGTAAGGTTTCCATCGGCAGACTTTTAATTCTTGACGAAGCTGTGGTTCGAAGAAGGCAAAGTTCATGTTGATTTCAAGAATGGCGGCGATGCAAAATTTGACTTCACGTTTCTGTCTCTCGACGGAGCACTTTTGTCGGGCCGCGGAAGAAATTTTAACACAATAGAGCACAAAATATGTACTTTAAGAAAATACTATGGTACTGTGGTATTTTTAACGGTCAAAAACGGTTATATACCAGTAGCTTTTGCTAAACAATTTTGTGCTTTGGAAAGACCAAGAGATGCCTTAAGATCTGGCCAAGTCGCATTGATAGATGACACCGCGTTTATCTACACGAGCGATAACAAAATGCATCATTTTACACTATTTTCGGCAGCGTCATGGCTATAAAATGGCGTTTTTCAAACTTTCCTCGATTTCAGAAAAAAGCAAGCGCTTCACGATCTTTGAATTCTATTTTCGAAAATAACTCACCATAGGTGTTATTCAGGCAAGATGTGAAGAATTTCGAAATTTGACGAGTGACGTCGGATTCTCGATATTTACAGAAATTGGCTCTTAAGAGAGAAAAAGACGAAATGAGCAAATACTAATAGAGGGAATGCAGTTAATAAAGGAAGACTACCACTTACAGTGACTGCAGCTGGGTATTGTTATCAAAAACGCCAGTGGGCAGTTCTTTCAGCTGGTTCCTAGAGAAGGCCCTACCAAAGATAAAAATTAAGCCTAATGATGACTATCATTTGAAATGTAGTTTACTTTAGATATGTCGTTATCACCTACTGAACACTCGTATTAATACTGTGTTCCTTTCCCTCAAGGGCAAAAACAGTTGAAGGATATCGTAGGTCTGTAGAAAATACCCACACGAAAGTAACAAACACAAAGTCAAATCTATAATAAAGTACTGAATGTCTTCTTATTTCCTTATTTTTTCCTTGTGTGTTGTTCTTTTGTCATGACAACACTCCTCTTGAACTTAATTTGTGCTTTTGTTATCTTTTATCACTACGACTTAAGAAAATATCAGCTTTCTGATCAAGAAGTCTTGTTTTGTTTCCTTATTACGGTCATACTTCTACAAGGAACTCAAACTTGTGACTACAGTCAATCAATTCGTCTCCATCAATGCACTGTTAAACAGTACTGTGTGATTAAATTCCTAAAACTAGAACAATTCGTACAGTGTAGATTTCGTATAATTACTGCTGTCCATATTTGCCCAGCTTATCGACCAAGAATTCATTTTTTTTTATCAAAGACATTATGTTAAGAAGATTTCACTGAATTTCTTATTTGATTAATTATGCCGCCAATCGTCACGTTTTGATTAGCGTAATTAACGTGATGTAGGATTTTCAAGACTGATTTAACTCTGAGTGCCTGTAAATAATCCATGACACCTGCTGTTTCAGGCTTAAAACATTTTATACCTCTAATAGCAAAGCTCGCCAGTATTCTTAAACAGCTAAGTAATACACGCTTGATCAAATCACTCGTATAGCTGAAGTTAATCATTAATTTATTTGAGAGAGAGAGAGGGACGTAATGAACAAAATACCGATATAGGGAGTTCAGTTAATGAAGGAAGAATACCACTTACAGTTGCCGCAGCTGGGTATTGTTATCAAAAACGCCACTGGGCAGTTTCTTCAGTTGGTTGGAGTATAGGTGCCTACCAAAGATAAAAATGAGCCTAATGATGACTATCATTTGAAATGTAGTTTACTTTAGATATGTCGTTATTACCGAGTCAAGACTCGTATGAATACTGTGATCCTTTCCTTCCAGGGGCAAAAACAGTTAAAGGCTCTCGTAGGTCTGTAAAAAATACCCACATGAAAGTAAGAGAGACAAAGTCAAATCTATAATAAAGTATTCTATCTCTTCTTATTTCCTTTATAATCGTCTTCATTCTTAAATTGAAGTTTTCGCGTGCACTGACTCAAAGAAACAAAATGATTTTTAATCACTCTATTTTGCATGCTTACACTAAAATTTGAACTAAGATTGTCCTGAATGTCATAGAAAGAAACTGGCTCTCCTACCCTCTCCTATCAAAAACAAAAAAATACTTTTTTTGGACGTAGCTTTGATTTTCAGGAAACGTTCTAAGATATATTTTCTCTCTTTGTGTGTACTCTTCTCACAACAACACCCCTCTTCGACGTAATTTCCGCTTTTTTTAAATTACATCACAAAAACCTAAGAAAATATCAGTTTTTTGATCAAGAACTCTGGTTTTTTTTACAGTGATACTTCTACAAGGAACTCAGACATGCGACTACAGTAAATTATTTGGTCTCCATTAATGCACTGAAAACATTACTGTGAGATTAAAGTTCTAAAACTAGACCAATCCGTGTAGAACAGATTTCGTATAATTACTGCTTTACATATTTCCCCAGCTTATCGAACAAGAATTCAGACTTTTTTTTTCTATCAAACACATTATGTTAAAAAGATTTTCAGTGAATTTCGTATTTTTGAACTAAGATTGTCCTGAATGTTCTACAAAGAAACTGCTTCTTATACCCTCTCCTACCAACAACTAAACTAACTAATTAAGATATATTTTCTCTCTTTGTGTGTTCTTTTGTCATAGCAGCACTTCTCTTGAACTTAATTTGCGGTTTTGTAATCTGTTATCACAACATTTAATAAGAAAATATCAGCTTTCTTATCAAGAAATCTGGTTTTGTTTTCTTATTACGGTCATATTTCTACAAGGAACTCAAACTTGTGACTACAGTAAATCATTTGTTTCCATCAATGCACTAAAAAACATTACTGTGAGTTTAAAGTCCTAAAACTAGAACAATTCGTGTAGTATAGATTTCGTATAATTACTGCTGTAGAAATTTGCCCAGCTCCTCCACCAAGAATTCAATTCTTTTATCAAAGACATTATGTTAAGAAGATTTCACTGATTTTCGTAACCGATTAATTATGCTGCCAATACATCACGTTTTGATTAGCGTAATTAACGTAATTTAGGATTTTCAAGACTGATTTCACTCTGAGTGCCTGTAAATAATCCACGACACCTGCTCTTTTAAGGCTTAACACTTGTTACCTCAAATAGAAAAGCTCGCCAGTATTCTTACTCAGCTAAGTAAGCCCGCCTGATCAAATCACTCGTATAGCTGAAGTTAATCGTCAATTTATTTGAGAGAGAGAGGGACGTAATGAACAAAATACCGATATAAGGAGTGCAGTTAATGAAGGAAGAATACCACTTACAGTGTCTGCAGCTGGGTATTGTAATCAAAAAAGCCAGTGGGCAGTTCTAATAGCTCGTTGGTATGCAAATACCTACCAAAAAGGAAAGAAACCTGATGGTGAGTAACATTTGAAATGTAGTTTACTTTAGATATGTCGTTATTACCGAGTCACAACTCGTATTATTACTGTGTTCCTTTCCCTCAAGGGGCAACAACAGTACAAGGGTTTCGTAGGTCTGTAGAAAATACCCACACGAAAGAAACAAAGACAAAGTCAAATCTATAATAAAGTATTACATTGCTTCATATTTCCTTGATAATCGTCTTTATTCTTAAATTTAATTGTCTGTGTGCACTGACTTAAAGAGCAACAACGATTGTTATCACTCGATTTCGCTTGCTTGCACTTAAATTTTAACTGGGATTGTCCTGAATAATATAGAAAGAAACTGCGTCTTCTAGCCTCTCCTACCAAGAAAAAAACTTGTTTTGGACGCAGTTTTGGACTTAAGAAAAGTTATAAGATATATTTTCTCTCTTTGTGTGTCTGTTTTGTCATAACAGCACTCCTCTTGAACTTAATATCGCAACGACTTAAGATAATATTAGCTTTATGATCAAGAAGTCCGGTTTTGCTTTCTTATTACCGTGATACTTCTACAAGGAAATCAAACGTGTGACTACAGTGTGTCATTCGTCACCATCAATGCACGGTCTTCGTTTTCTAGTTTTACCCTCCTTAAACTACAAAATGAAAACCCTCTCTAAAGACGATTTATTTAAAATCGATGGGGCCTTCTTTTTGACTGCTGAGTGACTGCAGTCGTCAGCTTCCTCACCTTCCTCCACCCCGTACACTTAAGTTTAGTACTGATTTTGAGGCGGCAATTTCTACAGTATCAGCCAAGGCCTTCGTTTTGTAGTTTTAGGCGGATAAAACTGCGAAACGAAGACCTCATTCATTTTAATGTTTTAGCGTCAAGTAATGGTGATGGTAATGGTAACTTTATTTATACACGGTAAATCCTTCAGCAAAGATTATAAAATGATGAAAGATTAACTAATTATCCCTAACTAAACTAACTAACCCATTAACTAAATACTAAAAGCTTCTTTACAAGGACGCCGTGTTAGAACTCATTCAAAACTGTGGTGTCGTAGGTTAAGTTTAAAATCATGTAAAGTTGTTGCTGCACGAAGGTCTCTGGGTAGGCTGTTCCACAACCCGGCTCCGCTGTAAGAGAAACTCTTCTTCAAATAATTGGTGCGGGGCTGCGGAAGAGCCAATTTATTTTCAGTATTCCTTAATCGATATGATGCTGTGTCGTTGCGAAACACAAATATAGAACTCAGATACTCAGGGGTCATCCCATGTAGAGATTTGTACATCATAACAGCAGCTGATTCCAATGTTTACGCCAACCCATTGCCCGGAACAATTCATCGATATTCGAGTCATAATTGGCACATATTAAAATACGGGCTGCACGAGTTTGGAGCTTCTGAAGCTTTTCAGAGAGACTACTGCCACAGTTGCCCCAGACAACGTTAATAATGTGTATATGATCACACCCGTGTCACATTTTCTCAAAGGGTAACACCCACTATTTCTCAATTGAGAATATGGGTACTACCCAAGTGAAATGATCGTCTGAGCCGTCTGGTGCCGTACCGCTGTACAAAGGCCGCCATTCTTCTCCTTTGGTGGCCATTTTTACGTTTACCTTTTTGTTAAATTTCTTTAATTATGAAGAAGTTCAAGCCAGTTTCTGTGAAAACAATTGTCCTTGGAAGAACTGGGAAGACCGTTATTCATACCCCGTTAACGGTCAGCTCAAATGCTGCTGGTTCTCAGCCGAACGAAGGAACTTCTTCTCTCAGCGAAGCCGTCGATGACCACGTCGACGTTCCTGTATTTACACCTGATGAAGCTCAACACTCTGCAGCTCATAGAAGAAACTACAATTCTGCAGTTAACTGGGAAAAAGTACGAGATAAACTATTCTCAACAGCAGTGGGGGAAGAACCTTTACCGGAGAAATGTGTTTGCGTCGCATGCAAACAGCGAGAGTCGACTGTGAGATGTCGGTACTGCGGTACGAGGCAGTTTTTTTGTTGGACTTGTGCTCATCATCTGCACGCGGAGAGGAACCAATTCCACGTTCTTGAACAATGGAAGGTATTTAGCAATCACCACTTGCATATATTAGAAATGCATGTTTAATTCATATATGGAAATGCAGCAGTTCACCTCACGAATATTTCAAAGTCGGTAGTAAGCTTATGTTTAGTGTGAAGGATCCTTTGCCTTTCTATCTCCGTTCGCGTGTTGTTTACAAATTTTCTTGTGCTACATCGGCGAAACCAGCCGACATCTCTCAACACGCATTCGTGAACATCTGAGTAGGGTCAGGAACTCGCACATTTTTCAGCATTTACAACAGTCTGAGACATGCCGCAGACGTTGTTCAACGGGGTGCTTTTCTACTTTAAATTCTCCACCAAATAGATTTCAGCTTATTTTAAAAGAAGCCGCTCATATCCGCTGGGAAAATCCCACGTTAAACAAACAGCTTAAACATGCCGAGCTGATTTTTTCTTTCTGATGGGGGTTCCCATTGCGTTAGTCCTTTTGCTATTTAGTTTTACTTAATATGACAATTTTGTGCGGTAGCTGTAATTATTTTGTTGTTTCTACCGAGTCTCTCTATGTACATCCTATTTCATAAAATGTATTGTCCCAGGTCTCGCGCATTTAAGCATTGCCCGTTAATTTTAAAAAATTGTACGCGTCAATGGTAGTATGAATTCAAATCACAACTGTAAACTATCTCACAACTGATGATGATCGTTGAACGATCGAAACATGTCTTGTTTTAAACTCAAAGTGGTTGTCCATTTTTTAAAAATACAGCTGAACTGTTTTGCAATATCTATTAGGATTTTGTGGTGGCATGCACTGTGATACGCTTATTAGTACATTTAGAAAGACAAAGACAAATCTATCAACTGCCTTGCTCAATTTCTTCACAGGATAACAGATTTATTCCACTGTTCCCTAATCATGGTGCAATTGAATCTGGCCATTCTTGTTCTACAAGGATCCTCAAATTGTTCAAACTAATAGATGCCTTTGGTGAGTTGTAAACAAAATCAAAGCATGCACAAACCTTAATGTGAAGTATAGATGTATTGTTATCAAGATAACAAGGTTTAAAAATAATGTTTGAAATGGTCAGTTTGTGATCATAAGACAATCGTTTTGGGCTGAGCCCTTGATCAGTGTGGTAATACATCAGTATCTTCAGTGTGTGTTTATAGATCAGCTTCCTTTATATAAAAAAATGTACACTGAACTGAGTGTAAACCTGACCATTTTGCCTTAATTAACAAAATCCAGCTACACGGTAGCTCATATTCATATCCTTGGTATCCTTGTATTTATTTTGAATTCATTGTTTCTGGTTTGTAGGTAATCAGCACCTGAAGGAAGTCTCAGTCTGTGACTGTGAAAGCCATGCTGTCACTTTAGTACGTTGTCAGTTCTGGCCAGGTTCACCTGAGAGACCGTCTGTGGGCTTCCATTTTAAATTAATGGACCTTGCTGAAAAATTATTCCTTCACAGTCAGGTGTCTGTAAAGGAGTTTTCCGAATTGATTTTGGAAATGACACCACCTTTGCAACCTAATTTTGTGAGTAGTTGAATGAGAGGTGTACTATGAGGCCTTCCAAGGGGTTGTTGTTCGTTTATGGCTCTGTTTTTCATTTTTTTTGTTAGGGACAAATGTTGCTGTGGCTAAGAAAACAGAGGAATGGAAATTGAATTGTTGTGCATTTTCTGCCAGTTTCTGTCAGTTGTCTATGTTGTAGGAGTTCTTTGTTACCAGAGTGTTTTTGGAGCCAATATGTTGCTTGTTACTTCTATCCCTTGGTAGATTTTCCAGTAAAAATAAAATGTTTCTTTAGAATTTCCCATTTATGTTCTGGAGGAAGGGGCAGCATGTTTAGGTCTTTGGAGTGTGAGCATCCAGACCACTTATGAACTGTGTAGAGTTGTTTCACTGTATAGTAATAGACTAAAGTATACATACACTGTACCATGTTGCTAAGTGCCATCTGTCCTCATTTTAATGTCCAGGGCCCAGTTGTTTGAAAGCCAAGTAGCTTAATCCAGGATTAGGGTAAACTTTAGTTGCAGTTTTTAACCATTTGGATTAAAGTTTCTTTTGCTGTTTTTTGTTTGTTTTTCAGGACAGACATCCTCTAATCTAAAATTTAACTGAATGTCTTTATATTATGTTTAAATACCTTCCAATCCATGAAAGCCGTAGAACAATATCTACTTACTGAACCATGCAAACACAGTTTGCCACTTAGCTTTCAACACTCACGTCGGACCAGTAACTGGGGAACGTCGGTTCAATTCCGACTCTCACTGGGAAAAAAGTTTTTCTTTCAGTTGAGATGTGTGTTGAAAGCTGATCGAGTGGCAAACTGTGTATGCATTGTTCGCTAAGTGGATATTGCTAAATGTCAGCTTTGAACAACATCTGTGGATAGAGAGATAAACTCTTTGGTTAATTTTGAATCTTGGATTAGGATTAATGGGCTTTTGAACACCAGGCGCATGTACGTTGTACACTATAGATCTTCTGGAGACATAAATTTTCAACAGATTTCAATGACTTCTAGTTTAGCATTGAAGCTAAAATGACCTGCAAATACACCATGTACAAGACGAAGTTAGCTTGCTAAAATGATCATGGCTGCATCCTTTTAGTCTCACGTTCACTGAAATAATTTTTTATTGTTTTGCAGATTCCTTCATTGTATGCCATATTTAACTCTGGATGCTTTGAAGAGTACAGGTTAGTGAAAAGGAAATTGTGGAATTTGAAGGCAAGGTGGCCTTATGTAAGTGGTTATGGAGTATTGGGCACTTAATTAGCCCAAGTCATTGGTTTGAGTCTGTATTCTGTAATCGTGTTGTTTCCTTAGACAAGAATCAAACATCCTTCACTACTGTCTATCTCCACCCAGGTATATAAATGGGCACTGGTGGCCATTTTTTAACACCTAACAAAATGTTGCGTGTTAAATACCTTACAAAGGACTTCCAGCATGGGGAAGAAGGGGTGGGGGAGTGATGCTCCTAGTGGCTTCATATTACAGAAACCAATTGAAAGCTAACCAACAGCACCAATGAGCTGCATGGCTTGTTCAATATTTGGACACAGACTTTACCTTTACTGTGGCCAATGTCAGTTTTCATGTCAGTAATCCAGTGTTCTCGGTTAAGAAATAAAGTGCAGCACTACCTGTATGTTAGGTTAATTTCTTTTAAATTATGTTTATCAATGATATACATGTAGTAGCATAAATAAATCAGCACCCCAAATAAAAAAAAGTGAATTAATGTTATCTTTTGCATTGTATTTACTTACATCTAGATATTTCAAGTACAGGCTAAAGTACCTGAACTCCTATGTGCCAGAACTCTACAGTGGCGCTGAATGCCCCTTGTGTCCCAAAGTATGTTTTTGTGTTTTATTTTTTATCAGTGGAGCCTTCTATAAGCTGTTTATCTCACTCACTTTGTACCATATTTTAAGTAGTGTCAGTATGGTTAGTGTAAGTACATTGCACTGTTGTAAGTATTGTTAGTACTGGAAGTGTTATTTTATAGTTTTGTATCGTATGTAAGTGCAAGTATCATATTGTTAGTAGTTAAGGAAATGTACCATAATTGTAAGTTAAGTAGGAATTGTAGGGTTTTTCTTTATTTGAAAACAGCCTACCCAGTTCCATATTTGACTGATAACTGTACAGGCATGATATTACAGGGCTGATGATAACTCACTTAATGCAATCTTATTGGAATTTAATGGATATGTGTGTCATAATTATACATTAGTTTATTTATGCAGTGTACTTTTAGAATATAATATAATAGAATAGAATAGAAACCTTTATGTTAACACGATAAGATCACCAGCAGTGGAGTCAGGTCTACCCTTACGATGAAGCCCCATTATTGCTTAATAGGGAACACTCAGTCTTGAGTGAGTGTGAGCAAGTGTTACAGGTATTTGCCCGAAGCATGTAGATTAAAGAACAGTATTATTATTCAGAGAATTGTTGCTATAATCTTATAAACTACGGGGACGGAAAAGTTAGATAATGGCATAGAAGACAACGTGTCCTTGCTTTCTTTATTAACATTACCCCAGGAAAACGGTGTCCTCATTGAGAGTATTGATGCCTGCTTTGGTCTAGCAAGAAAGAAAGCAAAAGGTGGAAATGCAATTGCATCAAGGCATGGGGATCTATTGTTTAGTGACCAAGATGATGTAGATAATTTTGTTGACAATTATCCACACAGTGGACAAAGGTCACTGTATCAGGTACAGTTATATATTTTGTAACTTTTCCTTTAAGTGATCTATCAGAGAGTTAGTTTGGGCATTCATTACATTATCCTACTACACAATAGTTTGGATAATTTTGTTTACAAATAAAGTTTTCTATTGTTATTGATGAAGAAGAAGCTACATTTGGCCCGAATTAATTTTGTAGTCAGTTACATTGTATAGTGTATAGTGTAAACTTGTGCAGTACAGAGAGGAGTGTGCCTGTAGCGGTGTTTGCATGAAGCCTCATTTCAGCGTATCAAGGTAACTGCTGTCAGTAATGTATTATTGCGTGTACTTTAAATTACCACTGGACATAATAATGAAATATGAAGTGAAAACTTTCAAATCAATGGCCCTATAGCATCAGGTTAAGGTGGCTCAGTGGAATATGTTATTTTTGATTTTGATCTTCCATTAAAAGTATTCCAGACCTTTTTATAGGTTAATTTTCAAACTAATATGTGGCAGTGATGTGCAATTTGTTAATAACAATTGTTGTGTATGTTAATATTGTTCAAGGATTGTAACAGATTCCATGCAGGTGAAGTCCTCCCTGCCCTACGAAGTAAAGGAAAGAATCAACTTTTTGATGAGAAAGGTGTATTTGGCAGAGTCTGCAGACATGATTTTCCAAAGAGCTTGTTAAGCATTAAACATGGTGAAAGGTGACACATAATTCCATAATCATGAGCTAATATTAACATTTGCTTATATTTTCCCAAACTTTAACTACTGGGGGTGTAAAATCAATGTGAATTGAGTATGAATTTGTGCTTTTTAATTTTTTCACAGGATTATTCACATAGGTTGTTACAAGAGTTTGAAAAATATAATTATGTTAAACAACCATGTTAAAACCATGCAAACATCACTCACATTTCTGCAATCTATTTCATAGGTTGGGATGGGTAAGTACAGTAAGTCATGTAATGAATTTCTCCATTTTTTTTTTTTTCATGAAATGCTTTTGTCATATCATTTGATGAGTGGATTATCAAAGAAAATAACTTGAATTGAGTTGCAGGCCCAACTTCATCAACTTGCAATTCATGATCTTTGCCATCCCCAGCCAAAACAGTTTTCATGCACTAGTATGGTGACTTTCCCCATAACTGTGCCATTATTTTTACGTTTCTATTGTTGTAAACCTGGCTTTTAGCATTTTATCGTTACTAAAATTAGAATGCATATTACCTTTATGTTTACCACACTTGAAGTGGGTTTTAAATTTATTTTCGAGTAATTATCTTCTTTTTTTGTAGGATATCATACTCCGTTTACGAGCTTAAAAAGCTGAGGGATACTATTGCAGCAGATTCACTGAAAGTTGTTCTTATGTATGACATTGCATGCATATTGTCAAGTCACTTGAAGGTCAGTAATGGAGAGATGCCAACCTCTGAACTTTTTTTTTTCTCATGTAGTGTTACACCCCTTCTCACTTATCCATTTCCTCTTCAACATTTCCCTTTCACAACAAATTTAAGTGTGTTTTAATGTTTGCTGCATGTGCAGGTAATGCCCTGAACATACATAATTTTATGGTAACTAAATTACTAGTAAGTCATCTATGTGTCATGTTGGTGTATCATTAATATCACAGTTGTCTTTGCAGAATAGTGGCCAAGAGGAATTGTTATCTGGTGTAAGCCTTGCCATACCAATATTTCATTGTTATGGACATAAAGTCTCTTGTCAGGTGACTGCATGTACACTGTAAATTAAAATCTTTTGGGAAACGAGTGATGTTGAATTTTTGAGTAGCATGACTAAGAAATACAGATGTATCCTTTATTTTTGACCAGACTTGACTCTTGTATTAGAAAACGTAACCAGGATATTGACATGGGAGTCAAAACAAATACAATATTGTAATAGCATTATAACATGTACATATTTTACTTGAATAGTAATCAGTAGCCACAAGTTTTGTTTATTATTGATACATTTATTTTGTTAATTAACTTCAGGTCCAGTTTAGTCCAAGGCGAACACCTAATATTGGGTTGACAGACGGCGAAGGTGTTGAAAGATTTTGGTCCTACCTACGTCAGTTCTCTACCATTACCAAAGAAATGTCTGTTGATAAAAGAGTTGATGTCCTCACTGATGCTTCGTTGCATTTTGGTGAACACTTGTTTTACAGATTTGGTATGAATAAACAAATTCCTTTTCAAAACACACACACTCTCTCTCTCTTTTAAAAAAATTTTTTTTTCTTGGTGTTGTGTATTTTTTTCTTTTCCTTATTGGTAACAGTTAATTTGACATTTCTTTTTGTCATTTGTTATTACTGTGGCTTTGTCATTCTTGCAGTTCCAACCATGATAGCAAAACTTAAGAAGGCATCAACTTTGCTGTATACAGTTGGTGAAGAAATTAGAAAACTTATTGTTGCATTACCAGGTATCTTATCTATGTTTGTTTGTTGCCATGCAGGTCTCAGCTAATAGTAACAGTGGTTGCTTTACCAGTGTGGCCCACAGAAATAAAATTTTCTATCCAAAATAAAACCAGACCATTTCATGCTAGTAACATGGTGTTAAAAGAGAGTCAACTGGTGAAGGTAGAAATTGACTTTGAACTTTCTTTGAGTACATTTTCCAGTTCAAACAATAATTTCTGAATTGTTAGGTGTTACAAAATCGAAGTTTTTGTCTTCAGGATATTAAAAAGGGAAACTGAAACTATACAGTAATAATACTTACATGTAAGCTGTCTACATTAGTGTGGTTTCATATTTAAGTTAGAAACCAAAAGATGTTGTGTAAGCTACTGGAATCAAACCTATTTTGGTATTTCTTTTTTTTTGTTTTTTCAGAAGGCTGTGACTTGGACACAGTAAGACAGTGGATAGACAATGAAATGTCTGAGATAGTCCCAAGAGAAAAAGGCAGGTCACGCTGTAAAATTATTAATAAACCATAGGTTTATTTTGTAGCATACAGTGACATTCATAAATATCCATCCCCCACTAAGACTATCTCAAACAAACACTCAAGTGAAACAAAAATAATACAGTTTGACTATAATTATATAAGCTCCATGGGTC
>JAEMWC010000121.1:812500-840000 GCA_016490735.1 Pachyseris speciosa | reverse complement strand
ATCTTGGTTCAAATTCAAGACCGATTTAACTCTGAGTGCCTGTAAATGATCCACGACACCTACTGTTTAAGGCTTAAGACTTGTTACCAGCCATAGTAAATCTCTCTGGCCAGTATTCTTACGAAGCTAAGTAAGTCCGTGTGATCAAATCACTCGTTTAGCTTAAAATGGTGGTGTAGTGAAGTTAATCGTTAATTAATTTGAGAGAGAGAGGGACGAAATGAGCAAATACTGATGAAGGGAATGCAGTTAATGAAGGAAGAACACCACTTACAGTTGCTGCAGCTGGGTATTGTAATCAAAAACGCCAATGGGCAGTTCCTTCAGCTGGTTGGTATCCAGGACCTACCAAAGATAAAAATGAGCCCGATGATGACTATTATTTGCAATTTACTTTAGATATGTCGTTATTACCGAGTCAACACTCGTATTAATACTGTGTTCCTTTCCCTCCACGGGCAAAAACAGTTGAAGGCTCTCGTAGGTCTGCAGAAAATACCCACACGAAAGTAAGAGAGACAAAGTCAAATCTATAATAAAGCCCCTAACCAAACCCTTAAGCTCCTTGAGACAAAAGAAGACCCCATCGATTTCAATGATTAGGCGTCAAATAAAGGTTTTTAGCGAGGGTTTCGTTTTGTAGTTTGAGGCGGGTAAAAGTACAAAACAAAGACCTCGTCGATTTCAATGTTTTAGCATCAAATAAAGCGTTTTAGCTTGGGTCTTCGTTTTGTTGTTTAAGGCAGGTAAAACTACAAAACGAAGACCCCACCGATCTCAATGATTAAACGTCAAATAAAGCGTTTTACCACGTTTCATTACATTGTAGCTTCAGCTGATGTATTATTAATTGATATTCAAGTCTTCGGTCTTCGGTCTTCAGTCTTTGGCCTTCGTTTTGTAGACACCCATCATTGGATGGCTTTTTTTCGTGGATTTTGACCACCATTGCTCATTTTCGCAATACACTGGAAAATCTGGACCATTTACAGAGTTAATGAAATGTCTGTGAATCTTAAATTTACAGACTTTTTATGAGAGTTCAAATCTGACCTACTTTTACATATGGCATACAAAATATCTGTAAAATCATTTTTATAGATATTTTATACACTTTTTGTGGTATTCCTTTTTATAATGTTTATGAAATGATTATGAAATTTAACTGCTGAAATAAGAAGGAAAACTGAAAAATTTACAGAGTTAACAAAATCTCTGAAGAATGTTTGTAAATTTGACATTTACAAAGATTTTCTATGGTTATTTTATCCACTAAAATCTCTGTAAATCGGTACAAGTATAGCATTTTAAAATCTCTGTAAATTGACACAAGCAGGACATAACCCCCATGATGCGGAGTTAAGTTAACTGAGTTACTACTGTTGGAGTTATTATAACTCCAAAAGGGTAGTGTGCGGCTTTCGTCTTGGATTTCAACAGCGCTTGTTTTTAAATGGGAAGCAGTGCGCGGCAAAGAAGGACGGCCTCAAAACTATTTCCTCGCCAAGTTTGTGCTTCTCGAGCGGCTGGGCTGATTTCCCTTTTGGGCGCCATAAGCATTGGCCGTTTGGCCGAGAGGCAAAGTGTTTAAAAATAAAAGGTAGTAAAGTGCGAAAGAGTCGTTTGAAAGACAAACCATACTTTCTGGGCTTAGCCCTTCACTGGAGGTATGTAGATGATTTGAAATTGCGTACTATTGTTCTTTATTATCTTCTGACCGAGAGGGAGCTCGAGGAGTTGGGTTAGACTTGGGCATGCGCAAACGAGTTCATTCCCGGTAGGCAATTTGTAGTTTTGGCGCCCGTTTCAACTCAAACTTCGACTCGTGGAAGACAGTTTGGAAGGAATTTCTCCCACTTCGAATGGCTTTTTACCTCAAGATCATAGAATAATGGAATTTAATAGTTTTACAACGTATATGCGACCGGTTGGCAAGCTTCTTCCACGGTAATCGAGTGCTGTTGGTTCAAGTTTTTGGTCTCCGTGTTCAGTGATGGTTGCCTTGGTCT
This sequence comes from Pachyseris speciosa, assembly GCA_016490735.1. Taxonomy (NCBI): domain Eukaryota; kingdom Metazoa; phylum Cnidaria; class Anthozoa; order Scleractinia; family Pachyseridae; genus Pachyseris; species Pachyseris speciosa. Next base: position 837,991 of record JAEMWC010000121.1, on the reverse strand, counting down.
GCTGTAGATTTCAAAGGTAAGCATATTGGCCATTTTAGACTGTAATATTTCCAACATATAGTACTGGCTGGGTGTATGTATCTCAAATAGCTTGCTATACGAAGAAAATACAAGAGACTAGTGGTATTTTCCACGGTATATATGTACCACTCGAAAGTATTGCATAACTACAGTAGTACGTGCAGCTGTATAAAATTATGCTATCTTGCTAATTCATTACCGTGTTTGTTCTTAATATAAGCAAGGGTTAAGCTTACTGCATGTGCAGGTAAGGAATCGTAGCTAAGATTGCGGCAAACTAGGTGCTCAACTGGCTTACACTTGATTAGATCCATTGATTTACCTGTAGTTGGTGGCAAAGTGAGCTTTTGGTGTGATCATAAATTAATGTACTTGTACTTAAACTCAATTATAAATTTTGCTTTCCAAGTGTCTAAATTAGATGACAAGACTCCACTAATTACGTATACACTTACAAAATAATATAAGACCCAAACTCTGTTTCGGGAGCAGGGTTAGCACAACAGTAATACAATGATTGTATTTAATTATGTATATGGAACTATGTGGACATCTTTTGAAATTAGCTTTCCAATTTAAAGGCCTATTTTTCTCCCTTGATCCAATGTTGGCATCTGTTTTTGTTTTGAAATTGTGCTGTTGTTAAAGGAAGGAAACATTTAGCTCTACACTAAAGCATACAGCTGTAGGAGCAAAACAAAGCAACACAGCAGTGTAGACCTCATCACAGAGATCTCATCAAGAAAGAAATTATCACTCAGTTTAGACAATTGTAGAATGCCCAATGGGGCATGAAAATTGCAGTTCATAAAGAGACACAATGACAAGTCAGATTGAATTGACACTGAAGAGTGGAGCCAAGCCACATAGTCCATTATGCAAACTGACCTTGAAGTGAAAACATCAAACATGAGGAAAACAGTTATCCAGACATATACACAATTTACTCATCATCAAATCGGTTTCCAAATTGCAGTAAGTTGGCCCTCAGTGAATTGGTAGAAACTTCAAAGTAAAAAGCACCCAACATAAAACCTCATTTTCTTGTTACAGTACATGTCGTGTAAGTACTTTAAATTTGATAAAAAACAATGCTGTATGAATTGGCCATTATCATGTTGCCACACTTGACTCTTCTGACTTAAAATGGCCAAAATTTACAAATAGATATACAAAACTTTCCCAAAGAGAAAAACAGAGCAGCCATTAATTGTGGGATAAAACAAGGGCTTCAAAGGTTTAAGGAATTTCATGTCACACGAAATTCATGAATTATTGGTCATGGCGTGTACAGCCCTGTAATGCATCAAGGCTGAAGATGGGTCTTTTAGTTTGAGTGTTCACATCTTCATTGAAGTGCCTACTGTTGTGGTAATGCAACTATTAATTCTGTTAACCCTAACTCGACAAAAAAATTGTGTGGTACAAAATTAATTCTGGCCACAGCTGCCGTCCAATAAAGTCTGCTTGATTTCATAATTTTATCAGTGACCTGACTTTTTTTACAATGACAAAAGAAATAGAGACAAAGCTAATGTATAGTTCTATATATTTTTATCCCAATCACAGTATACAGTAATATGTCAATTAAATTACACTGTAGTTGGCTTGCTTTATTTACCGGTACTACAACTGTACGTGTATCACATACAAATGACCTTCAAAGGCTGTTTATTTTTTCCATAATAAGTACAGTGCTTGTGTCCAGGCAAGTATTTGGGGTGTTAAAACATAAATCTCTATCCTGCTTGATTGTATTTGAAATGCTTGGAGCCTTACACTGTACTTTTGTTTTGCAATAGTTGTGCTAAACAGCTACTGAGTATTGTATGGCATTTGCCTCCTTTTACGGGTCGGTACATTTCACTGACCCCCAGTCCATGGACTACCATGATGGACTACCGAAATGGACTACATATATGGACTGCTAAATGGACTACCAAAAATGGACTACCCTTAATTACCTACCTTGAAAAAAAAATTAGTTAAGTTTGGTTGTTTTCATCGATTGATCGTGATTATTTTTTAAATGCTGCTGTTCACTGTTCTGCAGGCGCATTCACTCGTCGTGCATGATGGCTGACAGGCTGCAGCTGGAGTAAAAATTTGATTTATAATCTTCCAGATGATTCCTTGCCTGGCTGTCATGATGCTTAAAATGGTAAGTGACAGAAGAAGATACAACTCAAAAATAGATCACATGACCAGGCCCAGGGGGTACTCCCTGAAAAGTTGGGTGGGGGTGCAGCCTGCTTCCCAAAAGCCTTACCTTATTTAAAGTGCACCTAGCCCCAAGAATAGTTATTCTTTCTGCTAATATAATACTTTGTACATATTCCAAAAACATGTAGCATTTATTTCCAGCCTTTAGAGTTTTTTTATAGGGCTTACGATAAACTATGCATCATTTGGTACATGACCAAGTCAGCTGGGGCGTGGGTCTATTCCCCAGTTGACTATTATGTATGCATGTTTACAAAGACGCAGTGCGATGAAAATCAGTTTGTGACTTTAACTGGGGAAAAGACCCACGCTCCTTACTACCTTGATTGTGTGACAGATGACGGCTAATGTCGTAACTTTTACAGCCTGTAAAAACTCATGATTTGGTTATAAAAAATTAAAGGCGCAATGCGTTTTGAATAGGTGCAAAGATTAATTTTAGCGAAAAAAAATATTTCAGTGTTGGGGGCACTTAAAGACCAAAATATCTGTGATTTTCCCTACCCTATCTATAACGAACGATTATAAATTCAAATTTTTACTCACCATCCAGCATGTCAGCCATCACATGAGACGAATGAATACGCCTGCAGAACAGCTGACCAGCAGCATTTAAAAGATAAAAGATGGTGAAGATCACGATCAATCGATGAAAACAACCAAACTTTACTAATTTTTTTTTTCAAGGTAGGTAATTAAGGGTAGTCCATTTTTGGTAGTCCATTTAGCAGTCCATATAGGTAGTCCATTTCGGTAGTCCATCATGGTAGTCCATGGACTGGGGGTCAGTGAAATGTACCGACCCTCCTTTTACAGACTGTAGTGATAGCTCACCCAAGTATTACAACTGTCAGTGAGACCATCACTGTATGAGAGCAGATCAAAGGCAAGTGGAACTATCTAAAATTTTTAAAGTTATTTTTTTGCATCATAAGGTGGTATGTTCACTTCTTTTTGCCTTTTTTTAACTTTTACAATAATTAGTCATTCAACAAGTTTCAGTTTATGGCTTGTAATGAGAATGTGCAATGAAGACCATACTGTAATTACAGTGTATTCTCCTGGATTTCTGAAATTTCATTACTGCTGGGGTGTTTTTCATACCTACAGACTGTATGATTGTCTAGTTGTTGTGTGTAATAAAGAATAACATTTAAGATGGCTTCATGTTCATGGAACAAGCGTAAAACTCCCAAGCCCAACCATATACATGTATGCATGTGCCATTGCAGCATTAATACCAATCCTTTAAAAAGAATCTCCCTTAATGTTTGCGTCATCCCTGCAAACTGCAATGATGCTTGGTCATGAGAAGGTTAAGACACAGTGTTGACATGCGTGAGCATACAAAATAATTATAAGACTGTCTTCTGGCCTGCCATCATGGCTTGTAACACTTAAAAACTAGATCATGTTTTCCAGAGACCTACACTAAGACCATCTACATGTAACAGTATTGTTTGGGAGATCATGACAGTAATCATCCTCTGGCACTCAAGATTTGAATCTTTGAATTTTTCAGCCTGGCCAATGTAGCATTTTGTATTGTGTTAACATGCACATATTTTTCAATATTTAAGCTCATATTTTCATTCTGGTTTCTGAACTGTACAGTTCAGTGTATACTTGGCCTTGACATCCGGTTTTTTTAATCTTCAGGCTGAATACATTGTAGTTATGTGCGCAGTACATTATGGCAGACTACTTTACAGTGTATGCTCAAGTTACAAAGAAAAGTAAAACCTTTTAAGGTAAGAACTTTCTGTAACAAAGCATGATGAAGGAATGTGACCATTATTGAACCTTTTGTCGTCTTCGGAATGTTTGTTCCACCTCATGCAACCTTGATCCAGTGTAACAAAAAAGATCACATCAGCAAGATGGGCTTGTGATTTCTTTTAAGTCCTGGTCAAACTATTGAACAAAGTTGGATTTAACATTGCAAGATTGTTCGACCGTTTGACCGCCCATGTTGGATGATGTTTGTCAAACAATTTTTGCTAGATCAAGTGTTGGATAGAGTTTGCTTTTGATCAAACATTACGCCCAACAATTCTGCTCAATGAAAAAAACGTTGCAGTGTTTTGCCGCTCTTCCAACAAAGCTTTATCCTGATGCAAGTCACATTCACCCTGCTAGCCAATCAATAGTTGCTATTTTCGTGCTCTCTTTGCAGATGTCCGGTTCAATAGTGTTTAAAATTTCTGAGAACTGATCTGGCTTGTTGATTCTAATCATCTCCCTAAACACGGGTGTATCTTGCAATGATAACTGTAAAACGGTTTGGAACATACCCTTTTCAGCTTGTTCTCTCAACCATTCCATGATTTTTTCTCACTTCACACCGAACACTGAACAGCTCTGGTACCATAAACATTAACGCTAAGCACTTTTGGTTTCCACTTTAGTGCTACAGTGTATGTTTTAAATTACATTTTAGCGTCAAGTTGTACCAGTAGCTTGTTTAATTGCCACAGACTATAGTTTGGATACATGTACAATGTAGTTTGGCCAGGGCTTTACACTACACTGTATGTCTTAAATTACTGTACTCCCACTTTAAAAGAATGAATAATGCTGTAAATACATGTATATTTGTCCATACCCTATGATCACCAGTTAGGTGAACTATCTAATGTTAACCGATTTCAAAATTAATTGGAAAGTTTGTTACTTTTCAAGAAAGGCTTCCCTCCTGATGCATTCAGAGAACTGTGTTTGCTGATAAGTCATATTCATCGTTACAATACTAGACATTGCAACTGTACTGTGTAGAACTAATATCAGACAGTTTGCAATAAGTTTCCAGACCTAAACTGTTTAATTTCTTTCATTCAGAAATTCAGAATGCTGACAGTATTTCTCTGTTGAAATCTGAATTAAGAACATTACTCCTCTATTGACTACTCCTATTTTGAAAGTGTTGTTTTATGTTTTGCTGCTGGTGTGTGTTTGTTTGTGTGCTTGCTTTTTACACGTAACCTGATAGTGTAACATGATAGTAATGCATGAAACCCAAACAGATAATCGAAAAAAATCTGAGTTCCAGATGGGATTGGAACCCACGACCCTCTGCAATCTAGACGGACGCTCTAACCACTGAGCTACTGGTGAGCAAGGGTGAAATGTAGGCTTTGACTGGAACTCCATCACGCGGTCACACAGCCATCTTTGATATGCCTCAATATGCATCTTTGATATGCCTCAATGTGACTGCGTGATGCAGTTATGTATGTGCTAGTCATTATTTGGCTGTGTGACCACGTGATACGGTTCCAGTCAAAGCCCACATTTCACCCTTGCAAACCATAGAGTGTCCAGTAGCTCAGTGGTTATCCATCTAGATTGTGGAGGGCCGTGGGTTCGAATCCCATCTGGAACTCAGATTTTGTTTTCGAGTTTCTGTTTGGGGTTTCATGCATTACTACATGTATCATGTTGTATTTCTTTTTTCACTCACTTTGTAACCTAAATGAATTGATTAATTAAATAAGCTACATGTATGCCTAAAAATCATGATTTCCAAGTTGTAATTTTTTACGAGCCCGTAGCTCGTATAAGCCCCAATGGTTTCTTTATGGACATCCTCGCCATTATGTTTCTCATTCTTTTCTTATTTATTTATCTTTTGTATCTTAATACATATTTATCTTGTAACAATGTGTAAGAAATATGGGAAAAAATAAATTGAAACTGTTGAAATTGCCTGCTCCAAAAAAAAAACATTCATCTTTCCTATAAATAAAAATTAATGTGACCTGCAGTACAAGCAATTTTTTCTTCTAGCCAATCTGGTATCATACATAATTACGTGCTACATAGAGTCCTTTGAAGTTTACCCCCTAATAGTAATTTCCTTTTCATACCTTATACATGCTACTGTAACAGAGTAAGGTACATGTACTTGTCATTGCCACCACATTAACTCTACTCAATTTTTTTGCCTTTATGCAAACTGTAATAAGTTAAGCCTATACTAAGCATGAAATAGCGTCCACAGGGAAGTCTTATTGTCCATGCTTTTCCTTGAAGGCATAATGTATCATGTTACAATGCATGTAAGTTACGGAAGCTTTTCACAGCCAATAACAGTCCCTAGTCCAGGCAAACCAAGTCTTTAAAATAATAAATCTTTGTGTACGGTTGAACCACCGAATCTTTCCTTATTGATGGTCTATCCAGTGTTGACCAATTGATGCACATACAGTACACTGTAATAGCCTCCTATGCAGCTGTTACTTACATGTTGGTCGTATTCTCCCTCCCCACCAACATCTGCTGAACGGAGCCGGACATTCCCTTCCCAGGAACTGATTAATCACATCATGGCTGTTAAATTTTGGTGGCTACATGTAAGTTCCTATAGCCTCCTTTGCAGCCATTTTTGTCAGTTCTCTTCTCCCTCCAGATTGAATACTTAGACACAAATTAATGGGAATGGAATTTCCAGCTTAGTTCACCAGACATTAGTGGGGAGGGATTAAGGACAGACCCAAACAACAGCTGCAAAGGAGGCTAATGCACATAAGTGATGTTTTCAACATTAAGGAATACATGTACATGCACATGTATATCTATATGCGTAGATACATAATTATATTATGTGTTGTATCATACAAATCAAATGCTAGCATTTTCTTTGTTCCTTCAATCAGTTTAGTTCATTTAAAGTCTTTTTTTTTTTCTTTTACAGAAAGAAAAATAGCACATCAGAGTATCAAGGACACCAACTTCATTGCCAAAGGAATTTGTCTTGGGTGGTCATCTATTTGTGGTCTGGGAAAAGCCATCAGTATAATTCTCATTCTTTCTATCTATTTTAACCCCTCTGAACAGGCGGATAGCACGCCTCATACAGTTCAGTAACATACATGTAATCTTTCATTCTCTCTATCTAGTTTAATCATAACGAGCCAGAGATAACCGGAAGTTAAAAAATCTCCCAAGTCTAGTTGCTAAGGAGTGACGTTATAGGCCTGCATATGAGCCGTCAACGTACTCCATTTGTGGTTTCACTGCAGGAGCATCTTCGCACACCTTGAAAGAAGTATTGTTTTTGCCCTTCAGCGGCAGAATTTAATTTACCACCACGCGGCACGCTTACGCCGTGTTCTCATGGCATTTTATGGCTTTACTTGTAAGACAAAACGCTAGTTTCGTCAAATGTTATGCTTTAGCGATTCGTTGAGATTTTCAAGGGATAATCGGCATATTTCAGTATGTGATGGCCAGAAATTACAGAGAGTGAGGCCTTCTCAGGCTGAAATTCTGTTTTATCGGGTGATTTCATTGACGTGCAATGGACTTTGGTAAGTTGTAACTATATTTTAAGCCGCCGAAGTAAATCGCCATCGGACAATTTTAAAAGCGGAAATACGAACAATAGAGGTAAGATCGACGTTACTTTCGATTTTGTTACATTGGTACGTTTGGCAGGAATCACCCATGGCATTTTCCCTGGGATTATAATTATTCTAAATATGTAAATTTTTCTGTGAGATTTGATTGAGTCAGAATTCCTTCGATTTCGGACCATTGTTGAGCGGTAATCTTTCTGTTCAATCGTATTTATGTATATGTAGCAAAGTTCATGTATATTCTGGCGGCCAATGAATTATATTTTGGCGGCAAATTAAATATGAAGCTGCGAAATACGCGCGCTCTCGTCATCGATCCACGATAATGAAGATCGGACTGGTGAGGAGGCGCGGAAGTGGGCGGCTCCTTATTTTGTCTTTATAACTGGATATGGGTACTTACAGTACCGCCCAAAAGTAAGTTGCCAGTCGCGTCGCGTTTCCTGCGCGACGCGATTCGCGTCGCGCGCTACGCGATTCGCGTAGCGCGAGACTCACTGAAGCGAAAATTTTTGGCATAAATTTCGGATGATTTTACAACGCGAAAGCAATTAATTTCGCGTAGCGCTTTACGAATGCAGTTATTGTTTCAATCGAATACATGTCGTTCCCTTCTATGCAAATGCAGACAAATGCAGACAGTATCATGGAGTTCATCACGAATTGAAATGTAAACAAACAGACGAAGATCGATTGCGAATGGTTACTGTTCCTCGGGTGTTCCTTGCTCCCGCTAGCGCTGAAATGACAACTTTTATCGGTTCTGTCGTCAATACGATATATGGTTCGTGTTTTCTGAATTCGCTAGGAAAATTAAGTGCTAGTTCGCCACAAGCAAATGGCCATTGGCGACTGCTTGCTGTATTTTGCTCAGATCACAAAGCGATGCAGGCTAAAATTTGCATAAAACCGCAAAAACTACTGGCTGTGTAACCTGAAGCCTTCCACTCAGTAAACATGGCACAACACTCGTTAATCATTACTCGCTTGAGAAGCCGTGGAAAACCGACTTTATTTCATTTCCTTCTTTTTGAACGAATAATCTTATCATGTAGAAATTGGAAGTTCATCTGGCTGATGAAGTTTGAGTCGTTAATTAAGACTTAACTTAAGCGTATGTGAAATGTATATTCGACACGCCGGCACTCAATCGTATATTTTCTAGTTTACAAGACCGAAAAACATTTTCCTGGGCATATCTTTGTAAGGTTGTGCTCCAGGAGAGTGTGTCCGCGCAGAAAGATTTGCTGAAGAGTACGGTAGTTCGGGAGCCTCGCACGTGCCGATCGATCGAAAAGAATGATAAGCTTATCTCACAGCTTGATCTTATCATGTTCATCTAGCAATGGTGAATTTTGAAATGTTTATTCGACACGTCGGTACTAGTTTTTCTACTTCGAAAGACCGAAAAACATCTTCGAAAAGTTGCGCTACAGTAAAGCTTGTCCGCGTGAAAAGATTGGCTGAACTGAAATCGCGCAGTCCTCTTGTTAACAAACGACGAATTTTCTGAATTCGTTGGGAACAAGATCGTGCTATTTCACCACAAACACTAAATGGCCAGTCTCCGCATATTTGCTGTACTCTGCTTTTCAGACCATAAATTTGCATAAAACCGCAAAACTGTTCGCCGTGTAACTTGAAACTTTCCACGAAACACTAAAAAAATTCGTGCAAGGGACACTTGTCTAAAACTTGTCTCATTACGATTTTTTATTGAAAAAAACAGCCTTATTAAATAACAAACATTTTGTACAAAACAACTATATTAGATTGCAAACGCTAACCTACACTAACCCCTTACACCCTATATATTACACCCTATATATTACACCCTATATTAGATTACAAACTAGCCTACACTAAACAAGCTGGTGAGAGCTAAGTGTTGACACACAATAAACTTGACTTGAAACTTGAACCCCTTTTCAGAAAACCTAACGCATTGTAAACCTCCCCTCCCCAGACCGTCTAATCTTCCCTGACAATGAAATCCTTTTTCTTCCTCCTTAGAAATTCGTCGATACATGTCACACACTTCCGCCATTGTGCATCTTCTTGTGCTTTCGCGCAAGGATATAATTTATAAACATAACTTTTTACCACCCCTAACTTAACTGAATCTAACGCCTCTTTCCCCCTAGTTCCCGTACAGTTACGATTATAGAGTTCCTCTGGTTGAAAAACAAACTTAAGTATCTTCTGTGCAAAATTACCTACACTACAACTTTTACTTTTTATTTTTACTGCCTCCCGTAGAAAACTATCTCCCTCCTCCCCCATGTCTGTTACATCCCCTCCCGAAACTAAATTGAAATTATTGAGTCCGCCCGTCATTTCCTCGTACCACCAAGAAAAGTTGTATCTGAAAAATTCCCCCCGATACTCGTGTTTAAAAACGCGCTTGCCCTCCCCGAGATTCCCGTGCTTGAATTTAGTCCCCCCGTCATTTCCCTCGCACCACCAAGAAAAGTTGTTTCTGAAAAATCCACCCCGATACTCGTGTTTGAAAACGCGTTTGCCCTCCCTGAGATTCCCGGGCTTGAATTTAGCCCACCACCATGTAAACTTGTATTTGAAAACTCGTCCCCCCTTGTGCTTATGTTTGAAAACCCGCTTGCCCTCCCTGAAACTTCAGTGCTTGAATTTAACGAATTCCCCTCTTTGGCCCTAAGTTTGAAAACCTCCCCGAATTTTCCCATCCCTCGTTCCTACCCGTGCAAATTGTATCCCTACGATCTTGAATGAATTCTGAAAAAAGTTTAAATAATGCTTTTTGATTTTCTAAAATAATGTCAAGTTTTTTGTGTATAGAAATTTCTTCCCCAAATCTAGAACATCGTCAATAAAACAGGGTGGCCTTGCGCTGGATGGCGAACCTGGCGGCGTCGACGTCCTCACAGAAGCAGTGGACGGGGAGGCTGGTACAGGCAGCGCATCAGCTTCATCATAAATGAAATCCTACAACAAAAAAGAGACATGGGAATGAGAGCAAGGAAATTTGAAAGTAAAAACACATGAATATTGTGTGGCGTGTGGCGTTTTTGGAACAGAGTTGATGTTTTTAAAAGGAAATAAACTACAACTGTTAAAGGCCAGGTTTACCTCCTCCTCCTTCTCCTCCTCGTCATCCACCACTTCCATTCTAGGCTCTGCCGAAACTATTACTGTGCAGGCCTCCTTGGGGGACTTTCTGCTTTTAGTCTTTTCCTCCTGGAATAAAAAGAGCCACGCATAAGTTGGTTTCCAGACATAAGTCAGATAAATAATGAAAGCGAGCAACCAAGTGGCTACCGAACAAACAACAGATTAACTTGTAGCGTAAAAAAATTTAAGCGTGAATACCAATTAAATGAACTAATTGTTCCATCACAATCGAGTGAAAACTTAAAGTGCTACTACGATCAGAAAATCACTTGTCTTTTTTCTTCAAATTTCGAAAGTATGTTTTCAAGCTTTAATTTCAAGCAGAAGACTGTTTACTTTGAGTGCAACTTTTTAATTTAAAGCTTGAAATTTCGCGAGTCGGGTGTTAAGCAAACATACTTTCGAAATTTGAAGAAAAAAGACAAGTGATTTTCTGATCGTAGTAGCACTTTAACTGCGTGATTTCCAGAGAAAATTCATCCTAATCACTCCGTGGCGACCGTACAAACACTGAAATCAACTTGTAGCGTGCGAATAAAATAGAAACTTATTCCAAAGTTAGTTTAAATAAACTAATCGGTCCGTCAGAGTCGAGTGATTCAAATGAATCAATTAAATTAATTGTTCCGTGACAACTAAGTAAAAATTTAACGGTGTGATTTCGAAAGCGAATTTAACATGAGTTCCACATGAAGTAATTGCTTCGTGACAATCAAATGAAAACTGAATTGGATTTGTCAAAAAGTAAACATCCTAATTCACTCCGTGGCGACAGAAGAAACAATGAAATCAACTTGTAGGACAGGAAAAATACTACTGTATCACTGAAAAAGGTAATTACCACTTTTGGCTCCTTTCTTTCCGCTGCGGTGCTGCAGCCTTTCCCCCTTTCTTGTTGGGCTTCTTGTCAGCAGGTCTTTTCCTTTTGGTTGGACGAAGTGCTGGCTCTGTCGCTGGCTCTGGCGTTGGCGTTGGCTCTGGCACGGGCTCTAGCTCCGGTTCTGCTCCATGTTCGGCAAAAAGATAGTCGTTTCTGGGATCGTTTATAAACGATAACTCCAATTCACGAAGTTTTGAAGAATCGTCTACGAAGGAGAAAAAGAACATCAGTTACGAAATAAGTTCATGAAACTCACTAGTATCGTTGTCTATCTTTGAAGTGACTACTCTGCAAAACATAAAAGTCGACTCGGGCACTTACCATTTACTCCGATGATTTCTGCCTCCAGTTTTACACTTCCATATTTCAGCATGACTTTACTTCCCTTGCTGACGTTGTCACCGCTAATCACTTTTTCAATTTTGCTCAGCGGCACGATACTTAAGGTGCAGTCAGACTTGAAATAAAATAGTCCATACTTAGGAACCTTAAGCGACGCACGTAAAGACATGTTAATTGGCACGATGCTACTGCTTGATAGATTTACTGCTCGGTTGTAGTGCTTAGCGGATTGAGGTAAATGGTCGAAAACTTCACACACTTTTATACTCCCCCTCGGATCAAACTCTCAATGTAACAGCCAATTAAAACGTGACTGAAAAACTTTTGTTATTGAAAGCGCCAATCACAATTGACTTTGGAAAAGTGATGCAGTGATCACTTTTTCATTAAGTTAAAATTTGCATCTGAATGCAAAGACTAGACCAGTTTATAATTAATGACCTAGTAATAGCAGTTTCCCATTACTGTTTCAGGTCTCCAGAAACTACTTTGAAACGAGTTTGGGGTACATTTTTCCTATATCGACCATCAAAAAAAGTCAGGCAGAAACTGGGATGGCGGAGATGCAGACCTCGTCACTGCTAGATGGTTCGGGAACCATCAAACTTAATAAAAGTCATAACCAACCTAGTTCTACAAGGCGAACAGTCAGACGACTGAAACGACAAAGTACTCTGTTTTAAACGCTGAAATTCGTTGCAAAAGTGCTTATGATGCGCAGTTTATTGATGAGTAATTTCTTTCCAAGCATAGTTTGCAGAGAATTGTTTGTTTGGCACGTGCCGGCAAGCGTTTCTAAAGTGTTTCTCCGCCGAGCGTGAATTGTGCCGTCACATCAAACAAAAATGTGATCTCTGGTTCTGCAAGGCGCACAGAGACGATTGAAACGGCAAAATAATCTGTTTTAAACGATCAATTCCGTTAGAAATGTTCTTGTGGTGCGCCGGTTATTGATGAGTTATTTCTTTCCAAGCATAGTTTGCAGAGTATTGTTTGTTTGGCACGTGCCGGCAAGCGATTCTAAAGTGTTTCTCCGCCGAGCGTGAATTGTACCGTCAATTAAACAAAAATGTGATCTCTGGTTCTGCAAGGCGCACAGAGACGATTGAAACGGCAAAATACTCTGTTTTAAACGATCAATTCCGTTAGAAATGTTCTTGTGGTGCGCAGTTTATTGATGAGTTATTTCTTTCCAAGCATAGTTTGCAGAGTATTGTTTGTTTGGCACGTGCCGGCAAGCGTTTCTAAAGTGTTTCTCCGCCGAGCGTGAATTGTGCCGTCACATCAAACAAAAATGTGATCTCTGGTTCTGCAAGGCGCACAGAGACGATTGAAACGGCAAAATAATCTGTTTTAAACGATCAATTCCGTTAGAAATGTTCTTGTGGTGCGCTGGTTATTGATGAGTTATTTCTTTCCAAGCATAGTTTGCAGAGTATTGTTTGTTTGGCACGTGCCGGCAAGCGTTTCTTAAGTGTTTCTCCGCCGAGCGTGAATTGTGCCGTCACATCAAACAAAAATTCTGCAAGGCGCACAGAGACGATTGAAACGGCAAAATAATCTGTTTTAAACGATTGATTCCGTTAGAAATGTTCTTGTGGTGTGCCGTTTATTGATGAGTAATTTCTTTCTAGGCATAGTTTGCAGAGTATTGTTTGCTTGACACCTGCCGGCAAGCGTTGAACTCCGCCGAGCGTGAACTGTACGGTCACAACACACAAAAACTGATCTCTTCTTTTGTTTTCGAAAGTAAAAGCCTATTGGCTTGTTGGTAATTCTTTGTTTAAGTGCAATAGTGGCATTTGTTTGTTGTTGGGACGCCAGGACACTTGACAACCATGGGTCGTTTGACACACGAGCAAAAAGCTAAAATTGTAAGGCTAAGATCGAAAAATAAGAAAATATGCGAGATAGTAAGAATTCTTGCCGAGGATGAATGCCAAATTAGCCGATTCAGTGTGAGACGTTTCTTGAGGCGTTTCCAAGAGCGACAGTCATTTGAGAACGCTCCAACTCCCGGCCGGCCAGCAAACCAAGTGTCTTTGGAGCTCCTAAACTTCATCGACAACGAAATGGAAAAGAACGATGAGCTGACTGCGCCCCATCTCCGCAAGAAGATTTATCAACAGTTCCAGTGCGACTTTTCTCAGAGCAAGGTGAAGCTGCTTCGAAAACGTCTGGGTTGGGTACAGACGGGAACTAAGTACTGCCAGCTAATCCGCGAACCCAACAGGGTGAAACGTCTCGAGTTCGCCTTGAAGTGCCTTGAGGACAGGGAAAGTTTTGATGACGTCATCTTTACCGACGAGTGTTCTGTGCATATGGAGAACCATGCAATTCAAAGGTGACAGACCGCAAACAATTGTTGCTTCTAAAAATATCTGCGTGTAATAACTGTTCATCAGTAGGATACCTAAAATGTGTGCAATTCCACAATTGGTTTCGGCTCCATCAAATCCTATACCAATTGCAGAACATTTTAGGAGGAGCCACCCACACTGTGAGCACAGTTATTGACAACACGTATTAGCAAGGAAAACAACGTAATATAATAGGAGTACGTTAAATAACGAACTATGCACACGTAAACCAAACAACGAACTAAGCACACGTAAACTAAATAAGCAAGCGCGCGCACAACTTTAGGAAAATTGCGCGCGCACATTTGCATAAAAATGTAATGAATGGAAGCAACAAGGATCTCAAATTTGGGCGTCAGGATAATATAAAGGATATAATCTCATCTCTGGATTGCTAATCTCATCTCCTGTAGTGTAGCACCATACTTCTCACGATAGCACCGTGGCGTTTCAAGAATTTAGTTAACGATTTACGAAGCAGCGTAGATTTGAAGCCTTGGTGAAGGAGATGTGATGAAAGTCGGTGAAGTCTATCAATAAAATCCAGTTTCGATGTGCAAAGTCTAGCATATCTCACTAATTGAGATATGAAAACACCATAGGCCGGATTGGCGGGAATGTTGCTGTCCATGTGAGGAAAATTGACAATCCGAAATGAGAAGTCATCCCTCTTATCGTAGACACTGAGATGAAAAGGAGTGTTGTTATCACCATTCCTAATTCTTGTGTCTAGATAACAAACTTCATTTGATGTCAAGGTAGTGTCCTTTAGTTCCAGTTCCGACGGGTAAATAGCGCTGATGTAATTTCCGAAATTCTCATTGTTGACGCAGAATAAATCATCAATGTATCGAAAGGTGTTGCTAAATTGGACGGCTATGGTTTTATCTCGTTTCAATGTTCTAAGCATGAAATCATACTCAAAGGTGTGAAGGAACAGATCAGCTAGCAAAGGTGCGCTGTTAGTGCCCATTGGTATTCCAATAACTTGTCGAAAAACTGAGTTTCCAAAGCGAACGTAGATGTTGTCGATAAGAAAGTCGATAGCGAGGCACAGTTCCCTACATGAGAAGTAAGTGTATTTCGTAGACTTCCTATCATTAGCCCAGAAAGTGTGGAAATTATTGGTTGCTATGAAACTTTTTCCTCTTGTGTGAAAAACTCTTTCGAGCAGATCATGAAGTTGATGTTTAAGTTATTTTATTTCGGCGCAAATGGGAACCGCCAAAGATGAAGGGCAGGCCTAAGCATCCGTACAAAGTTCACGTCTGGGCAGGGATTTCTAAGAGGGGGGCCACCAATGTTTTAATATTCACTGGGAATATGGATGCCCAGTTTTACACTGAACAGATTCTGTCAAAGACACTGCTTCCCTTCATTAGATCAAAGTTCGCTGATGGACACCGCTTCCAGCAGGACAACGATCCGAAGCACACGAGCAGGTTGGCGAAGGAATTCATGGAGAGGGAAGCCATCAACTGGTGGAAGACACCGCCTGAGAGTCCAGACCTCAACCCAATCGAGCTACTCTGGCACGAACTCAAACATTTTCTTCGAGCGATCGTCAAACCCACCACTAAGGACGAGTTGGTTGCCGGCATCACGCGGTTTTGGCGAGAGCGATTGACACCTGGAAAATGCCGTACATACATTGGTCACTTGAAGAAGGTCGTGCCGCTGGTTGTCAAGCGGGAAGGTCGTGCTTCTGGTCACTAGAAGCAGCTCTTAACAATATCCTGTAGGTTTAACCGAGGTGTTGAACATTGCACTCTTACAGGACCCAACGGCTCCTTTAGGAGCCACAAAATGTAATAAAAGTCATGACCAACATTATTACGTTTCTTTGAAACAAAACATCCCCACTTCACCCTGAAAAATTCTTGGCTAAGTTAATTTTTTTTATTTGACAGCCAATACAAAACAAAAAAAAATTATTTACCCGCGCTACATTACGGCAGCCCATCATCTACTCGGCGAGCATCACGTTGTTAAAGCAAACAATTCAATATGTTTCTCGAACATAGGTATACAAGTACTCTTGCTTATTTGAATACTCCTGGAAGGTAAGGATTAGATCAAAACATCGGCGGTTTGATGAATAGTGTGGGCAGAAGTGAAAAAGTGTAAACAAGGGAAATTTTCATGTGTAGGGAGTGCTTGAAGGGTAACTACACTGTATCATGTTTCAATCTCGTTCCGCACAAGTCGTCAATCAAAACAACCTATCGATTATTGCTTAGAAATATCTCTGCGGCAAAAGGGAAGGAAGCCGAGGTTTCTTTAAAAGATAGACAAGCTTATTAAACTCAAACTTGACTCAACTCTAACTCGATTATTAGCCGATCATAGTCAAGGAGCGTCCAGTTGTCGCAAAGCAAAGAAATATGCTTCTCGAACGAATGTCCACTCTTGTTTACTTGAGTACTCCTGGAAAGTAAGAATTACATCGAAAAATCGACGGTTTTATGTACAATGTAGGTAGAAACTTGTAGTAACAAAATATTAGCAGTGTCCAAGTGAAGCGAATCAATTGAATATAGCAAGAGGTTAAATGATCGCCGGGCTCGCGGCGGTAGAATTCCTCCGTGTCTCCGTGATGAAAGACCGACGAAAACGCATGTTTATGTGCATCATACTGTGTATATAGTTTACTTAAGTTAATCACGTCGATCTCAATCAAGCAAAGTTTCGCCACAAAAACGGTTTAGCACAGAACTTGGAAGGTTAGCACTTAGACTTCTCGATCGATCGATAACAGGAAGATTCGCGCAACAGACGGCTTATTTCAGTTATTGACTGCACGATTTGAGCGTTCATCTAGGTACACATAGGAGTTTTACTACATATTTCTTGGCATTTGGCAACGCTGCAATCTGTTGTAAGCTTACATTGAGCAACACATCACACATTTCTACCATTTCTTCTTAACGGGCTTTTCTGAACACTGGAAATCGACTATTGAAATCGACTATTTCTTGCTTCACAAAGGCCATATTAGGATCGCGCGAGACCTTCAAGCCAGTGCACTTACAGTTTTTAAAACATCGCGCGCTACGCGAATCGCGTAGCGCGCGACGCGATTCGCGTAGTGCGCGACGCGAATCGCGTAGCGCGCGACGCGAATCGCGTCGCGCGCGAGAGTGGCAACTTACTTTTGGGCGGTACTGTATATCTTTTACATAGCTGTTCCCTGTCAAAGCAAAAAATATTTTATCTGGCGGCTACTTCTTCCACTTATGGTGGTGATTAAAATAGTGGCAGTTTGAAAATTGAAAATTATCGTTGAAGAATATATTATCGTCCAGAAACAGCTTCTGAAAGCCTTTTCAAACTACCAAGGAGTTTAGGACTCTGTGTATGTTTGTGCGAGGAAAATAGCAATAGTAAAATATTCAAGTGATTTAGAATATGTAACTTGCAGATAAAAATTTAAGCAAATGTTACACATCTTTTCTGGTTCATCCAGGTTGAGGTCCTGGCATCACTGTATGCCTGAGTGCTTCTGGGATATATAACATGAATAGTTTTACGAAGTGCAGACAAAAATCTAGGCAAATGTTCTATATCTTTTCTGGTTCATCCAGGTTGAGGTCCTGGCATCACTGTATGCCTGAGTGCTTCTGGGATATTTAACATAACAGTTTTTTTTAAATGCAGCTAAAAATTTAGGCAAATGTTCTATATCTTTTCTGGTTCATCCAGGTTGAGGTCCTGGCATCAATGTATGCCTGAGTGCTTCTGGGATATATAACATGAATAGTTTTTTGAAGTGCAGATAAAAATCTAGGCAAATGTTCTATATCTTTTCTGGTTCACCCAGGTTGAAGTCCTGGCATCACTGTATGCCTGAGTGCTTCTGGGATATTTAACATAACAGTTTTTTTTTAATGCAGCTAAAAATTTAGGCAAATGTTCTATATCTTTTCTGGTTCATCCAGGTTGAGGTCCTGGCATCAATGTATGCCTGAGTGCTTCTGGGATATATAACATGAATAGTTTTTTGAAGTGCAGATAAAAATCTAGGCAAATGTTCTATATCTTTTCTGGTTCACCCAGGTTGAAGTCCTGGCATCACTGTATGCCTGAGCGCTTCTGGGATATTTAACATAGCAGTTTTTTTAAATGCAGCTAAAAATTTAGACAAATGTTCTATATCTTTTCTGGTTCATCCAGGTTGAGGTCCTGGCATCACTGTATGCCTCAGTGCTTCTGGGATATATAACATGAATAGTTTTTTGAAGTGCAGATAAAAATCTAGGCAAATGTTCTATATCTTTTCTGGTTCACCCAGGTTGAAGTCCTGGCATCACTGTATGCCTGAGTGCTTCTGGGATATTTAACATAATAGTTTTTTTTAAATGCAGCTAAAAATTTAGGCAAATGTTCTATATCTTTTCTGGTTCATCCAGGTTGAGGTCCTGGCATCACTGTATGCCTTAGTGCTTCTGGGATATATAACATGAACATTTTTTAAAGTGCAGTTAAATGTAGGAAAATGTTCTATATCTTTTCTGGTTCATCCAGGTTGAGGTCCTGGCATCACTATGCCTGAGTGCTTCTGGGATATATAACATGATCAGTTTTATGAAATGCACATACAAATCTAGGCAAATGTTGTAAGCAGGTTTAATGACCAAAACGTTTTACAGTTGGTACATTTCTTTGCAGAACAATAACACGTTCGGATGAAATGTTTTTTTTTTTTTCGAGAACATTTTCCTTGCTTTAATGCCCTTCAGACTAATTTAGTCCTTGGAGAGTTCGCCAGCATTTTCCAAGTTAAACAAATTTTAACAATCGGGAGAGAATTAGAAAAAGGAGAAGTTGTATTTTGAAATGATGATTTCGATACCGTCGCCGTTGTCGCTTTTCCTGCCAAGGTCGGTTTCAGAAGTCGAATAGTGAAACGTCCATTTCGACGTCTGCCGAGGTTATTGAGGAATTATTCAACGAGAATTTTATCAGTTCCTAGGGAAACCGTACGGATAGTAAAACTTTTGTTCATGGGCACGCAACGATATCACATATTGAAGCGAATTATTTTAGCTCAGTGATGTTAATTTACTTTCATGGCGTTTAAGAAGAGTAATACTTGCAGACTGATTTGTGTATATTACTCCCAAATATGTTCACTATTACCATGTATTGCAAGTATCTTTGATTTAGGAATACAAGCGAATTTTAATTAGCGTTCAAAAGAGATATATATCCCTCCAAAAACAAAACACATAATAGGGCTGTTTATACGAGAGAAAATAAGCCACGGATTACTCTGGCCGCGGCTTACAGAAGACACGAAAGGAACCATTTATACAAGTAAAAACTCCTAGGCCAGGATAAGCCGCAGCTTGAGAAAGCCGTGAATGTAAATTTTGTACCATTTATACAGAGTGTTCGTGTCTTATGTAATCCGTGGCCAGAGTAAGCCGCGGCTTATTTTCTCTCGTATAAACAGCCCTATTGTTTTTCCCATATTGCATGCGAAAGAGAAACAAAGAAAACTTGAGTCTTTGGTTGTAATTTAGTGCTATTTTCTGGAACCGGTGAGCCTACCTCAAGAGTAATTATTCACCAAAACCAAAACAAACTATTGGGTATCGTTTTCCCGTTCCCGCAGTCACTTTTCGAGTGCATCAGGTCTAAAGATAGAATTTAATTAAACTCTCGTCATAAATAAACGATCGTGTTTAAGGATTATGACAGATAAGCGTGAAAACTGACGCCCCATATCAAACAGAAACGAGTACCAGACGCGATTCAATTACATTGGAATGTTCAGAGTAGCTGGATATCCTGCTGAGACTGGTGGCAAATTGCCCCCTATCTCAGCGGGATCCAGTGGTATTTTTGTGGTTGCTAAGAACCTCTGGCTCGTTATGCCTCTGAACTGGCGGGTGGCACGCCTCATACAGTTCAGTGTAACATACATGTAATCTCTCTTTCTCTCTATCTAGTTTAATTCCTCTGAACTGGCAGGAGGCACGCCTCATACAGTTCAGTGTAACATACATGTAATCTCTCTTTCTCTCTCTCTAGTTTAACCCCTCTGCACTGGCGGGTGGCACGCCTCATACGGTTCAGTGTAACATACATGTAATCTCTCTCTATAGTTTAATTCATCCCTACTAGCGGGTGGAACGCCTTATGTTGTCCAGTGTAGCATGCGTGTAATCTGTCTTTCTCTCTGTCTAGTTTAACCCTCTGAAATGGCGGGTGGCACGCCTCGTACAGTTCAGTGTAACATAAAACATTAGTAACTCCAATTGTGAGTTATACCAGCAGCCGTTTGGAATGAAAATATAATTTTCCAGTGTTTATAAGAAACGATAAAACTAAGGGACGTAAATTATACAACTTCTGCGGCAATTGCAATAGAAAGGGCACCTTTTTCATGCCGTTAAATGTTCAGTGGCGATGGACTGGCAAGCTCGGCCCTGAAAAGTTCACGGCCACTGACGTTTTTAGCGTTTTTCAGGTCGCTTTAGTACCAGCTCGTTTTTGCAAAGAAAACGTTAACATTTTGCAATAAAATACATATCTTTTGAAGATACAGTATTGTCTGCACTTGATTTATCGACAGACACTTTGTGGTCCAGCTTTTGTCCACTTTTTATAGACATTTTGTTGGGATTTTGTGTTCTGGCGTTTCATCCTGGTTTGTTTCCCTCTGTCTTTTACAGAGAAAATATGAAGATTTTGCTGAGATTTCATATGGTACTCCTTGTATATTTTACAAACATTACACCCACTTTTTATTAACATTGTGTGCTTTTTATTTGTGTACATTTTATTAACATTTCATGCAGTTATTTTGGTTCGATTTTTACGAAGATTTTATGGACATTTTATGTTCTTTATTTTACAGAGTTTTTTCCTAGAGTTTTTTTTACAGAGAATACCTTGAGATTTTACAAGGATTTTTACAAAGCTTATGAAATCTCTGTAAATTTTGCTTACAATTTACACAGAAAACATTGAGATTTCACAGACATTTAATGGGATCTGGACGCGTAAAATTCTGTCGAATCTACAGACATTTTATAGGGTTCATAAAATCTCTGTAAGTGTGCACGTTTACAGACATTGCAATTTACAAAGGAAATGTATACATTTTACAGAGATTTGACAAACTTTTTTGAACTCTGTAAATGGTTCAAGTTTTCCAGTGATACCTTCAGCCAGCGGCATTCATTTGACTATAAACATTTTATTTTCACCCCTCGATCTGTCCAAAAACTATGAGCCCGGAGGTCACTGCGAAAACCAGCGACACACGATAGTGTGAATGTAAGTCGCACGAAATTCGATGTCCGATATTTCTGGCCATTATGGAAAAGCTAGGATCTCCATATAACGAACCCCCGATATAACGAACCAATTTCTTTATTCCCTTGTGGACAACTCCAACGCTGTTGCTCCTTTGGCCATTCTGCGCATATTCACCATTGTTTATCTATTTTACATCAAGATGTGTATACTTGTCTAAAATCTGTTTGCCTGTTTAATTAAGGTCCTTTTAGAAACATTGTAAAATAAAGTTGAAGTTGACGTAGGAAAGCGATGACCGAACAACCTTTGCGATTGCCTGAATAAAGGCGAAACAAGGAATTTTACTTTTTCATGCAGCCACTGAAGAGAAGGTTTCCTACCTGGATCATCCTTTCCTTTTTTGTGGGCCGACAGCCGTGCTTACATGTACATCCAGTAAACATGCATTTTCTAGTCCCTTTGAACGTTTCGAAGCAAGAACATTTCCGAAAACCTTTGCTTTTTTATTTTCAAGACCGATTTCACTCTGAGTGCCTGTAAA
The DNA here is from genome assembly GCA_016490735.1 of Pachyseris speciosa. NCBI lineage: Eukaryota > Metazoa > Cnidaria > Anthozoa > Scleractinia > Pachyseridae > Pachyseris > Pachyseris speciosa. The sequence continues at coordinate 815,851 of JAEMWC010000121.1, read as the reverse complement.
TAATCCAGGACACCTGCTGTTTAAAGCTTAAAACATTTTATACCTCCAATAGCAAAGCTCGCCAGTATTCTTACACAGCTACGTAAGCCCACCTAATCAAATCACTCGTATAGCTGAATTTAATCGCTAATTTAGTTATGATAGAGAAGGACGAAATGAATAAAATACCGATATAGGGAGTAAAGTTAAGGAAGGAAGAATACCACTTACAGGTACTGGAGCTGGGTATTGTAATCCAAAACGCCAGTGGGCAGTTCCTTCAGCTGGTTAATGCGCAGTTCCCTACCAAAGATAAAAATGATCCTGATGATGACTATCATTTGAAATGTAGTTTACTTTAGATATCGGTCGTTATTACCGAGTCAACATTCGTATTAATACTGTGTTCCTTTCCCTCCTGGGGCAAAAACAGTTGAAGGCTTTTGTAGGTCTGTAGAAAATACCCACACGAAAGTAAGAGAGACAAAGACAAATCTATTATAAAGTATTGTATGTCTTCTTATTTCTTTTATGAGCGTCTTTATTCTTAAATTCAATTGTTCGCGTGCACTAACTTAAAGAAACAAAATGATTTTTAATCACTCTATTTTGCTTGCTTACACTAAAATGATAAAAATGATCCTGATGATGACTATCATTTGAAATGAAGTTTACGTTAGATATCGGTCGTTATTACCGAGTCAACATTCGTATTATTACTGTGTTCCTTTCCCTCCACGGGCAAAAACAGTTAAAGGCTCTCGTAGGTCTGTAGAAAATACCCACACGAAAGTAAGAGAGACAAAGTCAAATCTATAATAAAGTATTGTATGTCTTCTTATTTCCTTTATGATCGTCTTCGTTCTTAAATTCAATTGTTCGCGTAAAGTTTTAATTCGGTGAACTGTGAAGTGAACTTTGTTAATGAGCTGCGAGATGCCGCGGTAAAGTGAAAGCCCTTGAAGCGTTGAATCATTTGGTTTTCAACCACACAGTCCGGCCTTCGATTATCCAAGTCAAACCAAGTTTTAAGCGTTTCCTGAGACAAATCATTTTGCTCTTCCTTTCAGTTTATGACTTGAAAAATCAACCTTCCGGGGTATCTGTTAACGAGTTCTTGATTCTTATGCCTTTTACGAAAATAAAAGACAACCTTAGAAGAAGATGAAGTTGTTTTGGTCAAAATGAAGAAACCAACTGAATGTAAAAATTACGAGCTGTACAAAGCGCGCAGAAAACGTAGCGTCGTTTTGGTTTGGATGTCTCGTTTTGGTTAAGTTAACCTGGCTTGAGCCTGCGATCCAATAAAAAAATAATACCTGGTCAGCGGTCAACTTCAAAAAACCAGCTGACTTCGATCAAATCTTAACTTGAGCCCACGATATGGACATGTGACACTGGTGAGCGGAAACCTTGTTTTGACAGCTACCAGTTTGCTATAAGGTAAATGTCCAGTATCAAAGCTAGACGTACGCTGTAAACTAGCTGGTCAGCTGGTCCATGTCTCGGGCAAGGTGGAGTATGGCCGCCATGTTCGATTATTATCATTATTATTAGGATATTATTAATTATTGGGCAACTCCGTCGTCGTCATACGAGCCCACGAGCAATACCGGTAGCCATTTTTACCATGAGAAAAGCAATTGACGGGTTTCTATAGGTATGGTGCTCCGCTTGGCGGTCCTTCGGGGCGCCGGAGCTCCGCTAATATAAAGATTTAGCCAAGCCTAAAAGCGGAGCTCCACGATTATTATTATTATTTTTACTGGTATTGAGCAACACCGCATGGCTTTCCTTGCGCCAATATTTTATATTTAGAGCAGTCAACAGGAATTAAATGCGGTTCAAAAACCTCAAAACATTACCAGTAAAATATACAGTCGAAGCGTGTGTTTGTTCGAAAACAAGTTTAGCAATCAAAGAACGATCAAATATTTTCATTCAACATCGCTGGACAAGCATGTTTGAAGGTTTAGCCACCTCTCTCAGTAGTGCATTAAATGGCTTTCCATGTTTGATTTCGATCAAACTTTTCATCCAACATTTCGCATTACAAAGAAATGTTTGATCGTTTAACGAGTCCAAAAAACAAATCGTGCACGAATGGTAAAAAGCAACCAAATGAACCACATTAAAAGAGGTTTCTTAAAACATAAAACTTTAAAAACGAACGATAAAATCCGACGTTTCGGAGTAGTCATGACTCTACAGATGAACTACAGATGAACTACAGATGTGAAGATAACACCGCGTGGTTTTTTTGATTGACATAATGGAAAAGAATAAATATGATTGGCCCGGGAATAACAAGCTATAATGACGCGAAAGGTGAATTTGACCTTTTGCACAATGCAAAAGTGTTTGTCTTACCGAGATATTGCGTGACAGAAATGTATATTAAGAATACGCGGGTCAAATAACTTCTCTGACCTCCTTTCATGGTTGTTCACATTAACTAAAATTTATATTACTTATAAATTGGCTTTAACTGCAGTCCCTATATCGGTTTTTTGTTCATTTCGTCCCTCTTTCTCTCAAATAAATTAACGATTACCTTAAGCTACACGAGTGATTTGATCAGGCGGGCTTACTTAGCTGTGTAAGCATACTGGCGAGCTTTGCTATTAAAGGTAACAAATTTTAAGCCTTAAACACCAGGTGCCGTGGATTATTTACAGGCACTCAGAGTAAAATCGGTCTTGAAAATCCTACATCACGTTAATTACGCTGATCACAACGTGATGTATTGGCGACATAATTAATCGGTTACGAAATTCAGTGAAATCTTCTTAACATAATGTCTTTGATAAAAAAATTGAATTCTTGCCCGATAAGCTGGGCAAATATGTACAGCAGTAATTATGCGAAATCTATACTGCACGAATTGTTCTAGTTTTAGGACTTTAATCTAACAGTAATGTTTTTCAGTGCACTGGTTGAGACGAATTGATTTACTGTTGTCACAAGTTTGAGTTTTTTGTAGAAGTATGACCGTAATAAGACAACAAAACCAGATTTCTTGATAGGAAAGCTTTTATTTTCTTAAGTCGTTGTGATAACAGATAACAAAATTAAGTTCGCGAATTAAGTTCAAGAGGAGTGTTGTTATGACAAAAGAACACGCAAAGAGAGAAAATATATCTTTTCTCCTAAACCATAGCTGCGTCCAAAACAAGTTTTTATGTTGTTGGTAGGAGAGGGTAGAAGACGCAGTTTCTTTGTACAACATTTAGGACAGTCTTAGTTCAAAAAGTAAGCAAAATACGAAATTCAGTGAAAATCTTTTTAACAGAATGATTTTGATAGAAAAAAAGGGTCAATTCTTCCTCGATAAGCTGGGAGCGGAGCACCATACCTATGGAAACCCGTCAA
>JAEMWC010000121.1:795000-807500 GCA_016490735.1 Pachyseris speciosa | reverse complement strand
ACATAACGAGTAGAGATGATTGTTATTTATATCCAGTCGAGAGAAAAATACAAGTTCCATTCTTGAACAAAAGTAACAACGATTAAACCAAATGTTAAGCTACAATTTATTTAATTCAGTCACCTGTGTTGTAGAGGTTGGTACCACTTGAAAATACGCAAGCTTCCAGTTTGTCCAAAGAAAGAACTTCTTCCACAGAGTTTGAGCTACTCGTTCCTCCCATTAATGCAGGTCATCTGCTTTCTTGGTGAGTTGCAAGATACCGCGATAAAGTGACAGCAAAGCCCTCGCAGCGTTAAATCATTTTGTTTTCAACCACACAATCGATCCAAGTTTGAAGCTTTTCCTGAGAAAAATCTTTCACGCCTCCCGGCTTTTTAGAACTTGTAAATTCACTTTCCAGAGGATCTTTTAACAAGTTCTTAATTGTTATGCTTTTTGCGCGAATTAAAAGACAAACTTCGATCCAAGAAGATGAAATTGTTTGTATAGGTAATCACATGATTTCGAGTGCAATTTGGAATAAATAAGCACGAGTAAATTTTTTCAAAGACTCACAAAATTGCACGAGCCCGTAGGGCGAGTGCAATTTGTGGTCTTTGAAAAAATTTACAAGTGCTTATTTATTACAAATTGCACGCGAAAAATCATGTGATTACTTATTAATAATATACATGAAAAAATTGCGAGATAGCTTCTTAACGTTGCAGAAGCAACGCAACGAAGCTAAGGTGAACCAAAACAACAGTTTTCTCAATGTTTTTAAAGCGTTTTTAGCTGTAAAAACTGGCTACACAATTACAGGCTATAGCTATAAGGCTACTTTGTTTGCTAAGTGTCTATCAAGCGCTGTAATCATTACCTTCAGGCTTTCTAGTTCGTTATCTTCGCCTTGTTTGTCCCTGTTTGTTTATTAATCTCGGCGTCACTCCAGTGTAGTGTTGAATTCAACGGACTCGTAATTCCAATTACCGGTCGGTACCGGTCGGCTGCGTTTGATTGGCTCAATTTCAGTTCCTTTGCTAATTAACCAATCAGAATCGTCTGTTGTTTACCTCCTTTTTGCACTGAATTACCTTTTTTCTGCATCGTGTTTCCTAAAAACTGCATTCCTCTTAGCCAATCGGAATCGAGAAATTTTTTCATGTATATTATTAAGCTCATAATGAGGAAACCAACCGAATGAACTGAATGTGAAATTTCGAGCCGCGCGGCTCCCGCACGGGAGAAAGCGCGCGAAATATTAAGCCTCATTTTGGTTTTGGTGTCTCGTTTTGGTTAAGTTAATCACGCTTGAGGCTGCGATCCAATCGAAAGCTAGTACCTGGTCAGCGGTCAACTTAAAAAAAAACAGCTGATCTATATGAGCTCTAAACTTGAGCCCGCGATATGCTCACATGATATTGGTCAGCGGATGCCTTGTTTTGACAGGTGTCAATTGACCATAACATAGATGTCCAATGTCAGAGATGTGCGCTGTTCTTGCGCTGTAAACTAGCTGGTCAGGCTCCGGTCAGGTGGAGTCTTGTGGCCGCCTTGTTGGGCTCAAGTATTGATTATTATTATTATTAGGATATTATTAATTATTGGGCAACGTCGTCGTGGGTACGCGCCCACGAGCAATACCGCTAGCCATTTTAACCATGACAAAAGCAATTGACGGGTTTCCATAGGTATGGTGCTCCGCTCCCAGCTTATCGAGGAAGAATTGACCCTTTTTTTCTATCAAAATCATTCTGTTAAAAAGATTTTCACTGAATTTCGTATTTTGCTTACTTTTTGAACTAAGACTGTCCTAAATGTTGTACAAAGAAACTGCGTCTTCTACCCTCTCCTACCAACAACATAAAAACTTGTTTTGGACGCAGCTATGGTTTAGGAGAAAAGATATATTTTCTCTCTTTGCGTGTTCTTTTGTCATAACAACACTCCTCTTGAACTTAATTCGCGAACTTAATTTTGTTATCTGTTATCACAACGACTTAAGAAAATAAAAGCTTTCCTATCAAGAAATCTGGTTTTGTTGTCTTATTACGGTCATACTTCTACAAAAAACTCAAACTTGTGACAACAGTAAATCAATTCGTCTCAACCAGTGCACTGAAAAACATTACTGTTAGATTAAAGTCCTAAAACTAGAACAATTCGTGCAGTATAGATTTCGCATAATTACTGCTGTACATATTTGCCCAGCTTATCGGGCAAGAATTCAATTTTTTTATCAAAGACATTATGTTAAGAAGATTTCACTGAATTTCGTAACCGATTAATTATGTCGCCAATACATCACGTTGTGATCAGCGTAATTAACGTGATGTAGGATTTTCAAGACCGATTTTACTCTGAGTGCCTGTAAATAATCCACGGCACCTGGTGTTTAAGGCTTAAAATTTGTTACCTTTAATAGCAAAGCTCGCCAGTATGCTTACACAGCTAAGTAAGCCCGCCTGATCAAATCACTCGTGTAGCTTAAGGTAATCGTTAATTTATTTGAGAGAAAGAGGGACGAAATGAACAAAAAACCGATATAGGGAGTGCAGTTAAAGCCAATTTATAAGTAATATAAATTTTAGTTAATGTGAAAAACTATGAAAGGAGGTCAGAGAAGTTATATGACCCGCGTATTCTTAATATACATTTCTGTCACGCAATATCTCGGTAAGACAAACACTTTTGCATTGTGCAAAAGATCAAATTCACCTTTCGCGTCATTATGGCTTGTTATTCCCGGGCCAATCATATTTATGCTTTTCCATTATCTCAATCAAAAAGGCCATGCGGTGTTATCTTCACATCTGTAGTTCACTTTACGTTCTCGGACCTCTCGGAATGTTGTGAAAAATTCGCGCCCACCAAACCCTATTTGGCTCTCTGAACATAGTGTTAACATTTATGTGCAGTTTTATCAACTGTTTTGCCACACATAGTCATACCGCTATGCAGTAGTTGTAGTTATCCAGCTTAGTGGTGTTGGACTTGAGCAGCATATTTGCTCATTGAGACGTTGTTATAATTGTTACTGTTAGTGTCACGCCAAGTGCTGTTTGGGACACATGGACCATGCTTTCTCATTAAGCTTTATTTACAAATTTTATAACATTAACTTGCAGCTGGGATCCGCTACCTGAAGTATTGTATTCTTTCCTTCTGGTCACAACAGATCATGACCACTAATTTGTTACCTTACCAGGCTTAGAACTCTCTGACTGTTTGATTTCTTAGAATAAATAAACTATGGGAGGGGATGAAGTGCTCCATATAGGTCGCCCCTTTGACCCATAGACTCACATGGCCAGCTATTTTGGCAGAAAGGGCCCCCCAGATAGCCTTGTTACCAAGGAACCAAACCTCTGTTGTTTGTTGGGGCCTGGGAGTTAGCACCCCAGAGAGAGGAAAAGGACCTCTCGGTAGCCTTGGGGCGACAGGGACTCCTGGAAAGGAGGGAGAGGATTATGACCTCTCAGGGCCTGGGGATTAGGACCCCAGAGAGAGGATTAGGACCTCTCTGCAGCCTGGTTGTTGTTGGTTGATAATGTTCTCATTGTTCTCTCTCGTTGCCAACCACCTGACCTGTCTAATCCTGTAAGATCCCTATTGGGAAATCGAGCACTTCATCCCCTATCCCTTTTCTCCCATTTAAATTTGTAGTGTCTTCTTTGATCTCATGGGCTGGGAGCATTAATGAAGGAAGAATACCACTTACAGTCTCTTCAACTGGGTATTGTTATCAAAAACGCCAGTGGGCAGTTCCATTAGCTCGTTGGTATGCAGATACCTACCAAAATAAAAGAAACCTGATGGTGAGTATCATTTGAAATGTAGTTTACTTTAGATATGTCGTTATTACCGAGTCAACACTCGTATTAATACTGTGTCCCCTTCCCTCAAGGGGCAACAACAGTTGAAGGCTCTCGTAGGTCTGTAGAAAATACCCACACGAAAGTAAGAGAGACAAAGTCAAATCTATAATAAAGTATTATATGCCTTCTTATTTCCTTTATGATTGTCTTCATTCTTAAATTCAATTGTTCGCGTGCAGTGACTTAAAGAAACAAAATGATTTTTAATCACTCTATTTTGCTTGCTTACACTAAAATTTAAACTAAGATTATCCTGAATGTTATCGAAAGAAACTGCCTCTCCTACCCTCTACTACCAACAAAAAAAAAATTTGCTTTCGACGTAGCTTTTATTTAGAGGAAACGCTCTAAGATATATTTTCTCTCTTTGTGGGTTGTCTTCTCACAACAATACTCCTCTTCAACTTAATTTGCGCTTTTGTTAAATTACATCACAAAAACTTAAGAAAATATCAGCTTTCTGATCAAGAACTCTGATTTTGTTTAGGTTTTTTTTACAGTGATACTTCTACAAGTATCACTGATATGGGGAGTGCAGTTAATAAAGAAAGAAAACCACTTACAGGTACTGCAACTGGGTATTGTAATCAAAAACGCCAGTGGGCAGTTCCTTCAGTTCGTTCCTGTACATGTGCCTACCAAAGATAAAAATAAGCCTGATGATCTCGTAGGTCTGTAGAAAATACCCACACGAAAGTAAGAGAGACAAAGTCAAATCTATAATAAAGTATTGTATGTCTTCTTATTTCCTTTATGATCGCCTTCATTCTTAAGTTCAACTGTTCGCGTAAAGTTTTAATTCGGTGAACTGTTAAGTGAACTTTGTTAGTGAGCTGCGAGATGCTGCGGTAAAGTGAAAGCCCTTGAAGCGTTGAATCATTTGGTTTTCAACCACACAGTCCGGCATTCGATTATGCAAGTCAAACCAAGCTTTAAGCGTTTCCTGAGACAAATCATTTTGCTCTTCCTTTCAGTTTATGTTCAGTTTATGCCTTGAAAATCCACCTTCCGCGGTATCTGTTAACGAGTTCTTGATTTTTATGCCTTTTACGAAAATTAAAAGACAACCTTTGAAGAAGATGAAGTTGTTTTGGTCAAAATGAAGAAACCTGCAGAAAGCACGCGGAAAATGTAGCGTCGTTTTGGTTTGGATGTCTCGTTTTGGTTAAGTTAACCTGGCTTGAGCCTGCGATAAAAAACAGTACCTGGTCAGCGGTCAACTTAAAAAAAACAGCTGACCTGGATCAGGTCTTAACTTGAGCCCACGATATGGTCATGTGACACTGGTGAGCGGAAACCTTGTTTTGACAGCGTTCAGTTCGCTATAAGGTAAATGTCCAGTATCAAAGACTTACGCAGTAAACTAGCTGGTCAGCTGGTCCATGTGTCGGGCCAGGTGGAGTATGGCCGCGCTGTTGGATTATTATTACTATTATTAGGATATTATTAATTATTGGGCAACTCCGTCGTCGTCGTACGAGCCCACGAGCAATACCGGTAGCCATTTTTACCACGAGAAAAGCAGTTGACGGGTTTCTATAGGTATGGTGTTCCGCTTGGCGGCCCTTCGGGGCGCCGGAGCTCCGCTAATATATAGATATAGCCAAGCTTAAAAGCGGAGCTCCACGATTATTATTATTTTTACTGGTATTGAGCAACACTGCATGGCTTTCCTTGTGCGAATATTTTATATTTAGAGCAGTCAATGGGAACTGACTGCGGTTCAAAAACCTCAAAACATTACAAGAAAAAAGTACAGTCGAAGCGTGTGTTTGTTCGAAAACAAGTTTAGCAATCAAAGAACGATCAAATATTTTCATTCAACATCGCTGGACAAGCATGTTTGAAGGTTTAGCCACCTCTCTCAATAATGCATTAAATGGCTTTCCATTTGATTTCGGTCAAACCTTTTCATCCAACATTTCGCATTACAAATAAATGTTTGATCGTTTAACGAGTCCAACAAACAAATCGTGCACGAATGGTAAAAAGCAACCAAATGAGCCACAACGTCGAAAATTTAAGCGATAATACGCAAAAAATCGTTCTGTAGACTCAATCTGTCTAGTGTTTCGTCAAACATTTTGTTGGTGCGTTCAGCCACCAACGTTATGTTTGGCAACTGACAATGTTGGATGAAAATGTGTGATCGTTTAGCCGGGGTTTTAATCCTTAATTTTACGAGGATTCATTGCGATTACCTGTTAATAAGATAAGGGCAAAAGTTTCTTAACGCTGTCGAGGCACCAAGGTCGAAAAACAGTCAGGCAAGCAGATTAAAAACTCCCGTTCGCAAAGCAACGTAACAAAACAAGCAAACAATTCAACTACTTCTTTGCGTACATAACGAGTAGAGATGATTGTTATTTATATCCAGTCGAGAGAAAAATACAAGTTTCATTCTTGAACAAAAGTAACAACGATTAAACCAAATGTTAAGCTACAATTTATTTAATTCAGTCACCTGTGTTGTAGAGGTTGGTACCACTTGAAAATACGCAAGCTTCCAGTTTGTCCAAAGAAAGAACTTCTTCCACAGAGTTTGAGCTACTCGTTCCTCCCATTAATGCAGGTCATCTGCTTTCTTGGTGAGTTGCAAGATACCGCGATAAAGTGACAGCAACGCCCTCGAAGCGTTAAACCATTTTGTTTTCAACCACACAATCGATCCAAGTTTGAAGCTTTTCCTGAGAAAAATCTTTCACGCCTCCCGGCTTTTTAGAACTTGTAAATTCACTTTCCAGAGGATCTTTTAACAAGTTCTTAATTGTTATGCTTTTTGCGCGAATTAAAAGACAAACTTCGATTGAAGAAGGTGAAATTGTTTTGCTCATAATGAGGAAACCAACCGAATGAACTGAATGTGAAATTTCGAGCCGCGCGACTGCCGCACGGGAGAAAGCGCGCGAAAAATTAAGCCTCATTTTGGTTTTGGTGTCTCGTTTTTGTTAAGTTAATCAGGCATGAGCCTGCGATCCAATCGAAAGCTAGTACCTGGTCAGCGGTCAACTAAAAAAATCAGCTGGTCTTGATGACCTCTAAACACTAGCCCGCGATATACTCACATGATATTATTCAGCGGATGCCTTGTTTTGACAGGTGTCAATTGACCATAACATGGATGTCCAATATCAGAGATGTGCGCTGTTCTTGCGCCTTAAACAAGCTGGTCAGGCTCTGGTCAGGTGGAGTATGGCCGCCATGTTGGGCTCAACTATTGATTATTATTATTATTATGATGATTAGGATATTATTAATTATTGGGCAACGTCGTCGTGGGTACGCGCCGACGAGCAATACCGCTAGCCATTTTTTCCATGAGAAAAGCAGTTGACGGTTTTCTATAGGTATGGTGCTCCGCTTGGCGACCCTTTGGGCCGCCGGAGTTCCGCTATAATTACTGCTGTACCTATTTGGCCAGCTTATCGAGCAGGAATTGACCCTTTTTGTTTTTTCTATCAAAATCATTCTGTTAAAAAGATTTTCACTGAATTTCGTATGTTGCTTACTCTTTGAACTAAGATTGTCCTGAATGTTATACAAAGAAACTGCGTCTTCTACCCTCTCCTACCAGCAACATAAAAACTTGTTTTGGACGCAGCTATGGTTTAGGAGAAAAGTTCTAAGATATATTATCTCTCTTTGCGAGTTCTTCTCTCAGAACAACACTCCTCTTGAACTTAATTTGCGCATTTGTTATCTGCTATCACAACGACTTAAGAAAATATAAGCTTTCTTATCAAGAAATCTGATTTTGTTTTCTTATTACGGTCATACTTCTACAAAAACTCAAACTTGTGAGAACAGTAAATCAATTCGTCTCGACCAATGCACTGAAAAACATTACTATGAGATTTAAGTCCTAAAACTAGAACAATTCGTGCAGTATAGATTTCGTATAATTACTGCTGTACATATTTGCCCAGCTTATCAAGCAAGAATTCAATTTTTTTTTATCAAAGACATTATGTTAAGAAGATTTCACTGAATTTCGTAACCGATTAATTATGTCGCCAATACATCACGTTGTGATTAGCGTAATTAACGTGAAGTAGGATTTTCAAGACCGATGTCACTCTGAGTGCCTGTAAATAATCCACGGCCCCCTTGTTTAATAGCAAAACTCGCCAGTATGCTAAGTAAGCCCGCCTGATCAAATCACTCGTGTAGCTTAAGGTAATCGTTAATTTATTTGAGAGAAAGAGGGACGAAATGAACAAAAAACCGATATAGGGAGTGCAGTTAAAGCCAATTTATAAGTAATATAAATTTTAGTTAATGTGAACAACCATGAAAGGAGGTCAGAGAAGTTATATGACCCGCGTATTCTTAATATACATTTCTGTCACGCAATATCTCGGTAAGACAAACACTTTTCAGGGGCACCCAACGAGCCAAATCAACCAAAAGATGTAGAAAGGAATTTTTAAGTACCTTGTGGTGTTTGAAGTTTGTTTGAAGTGATGTTTTCATAAGCTAGAAAAAGTTCATCTGTTCGGATTCCCTAGCTGAAAGTTTACTTGCCCGAAAATGTTAGGGAACAAAATCTTTCTTTGAGAAAATGCAAGCTGAAATGAACTTTCGACGACCTTTCTAGGGAGCTATTTTCTTTCCGAAAATGCTAGCTGACGTTTTTGACTGCCAAAAACAGCAATTACGACCTTTACAAAAACCTCAAGGGTTATGATTTCCCAATTGCGAATCTTTTAGGTCACGTTTTAGTTACGAAAATCCGAGTGCCGTCTTTAATCGACGGCGAAAACCCAAGGCGAATTACCCTCCACCGAACAGATATCGACCGAAACTTGTCGTTGGGTGCCCCTGACTTTTGCATTGTGCAAAAGGTCAAATTCACCTTTCGCGTCATTATGGCTTGTTATTCCCGGGCCAATCATATTTATGCTTTTCCATTATGTTAATCAAAAAGACCATGCGGTGTTATCTTCACATCTGTAGTTCACTTCAAGTTCTCGGACCTCTCGGAGTGTTGTGAAAAATTCGCGCCCACCCAACCCTATTTGGCTCTCTGAACATAGGGTTAACATTTATGTGTAGTTTTATCAACTGTTTTGCCACACATAATCATACCGCTATGCAGTAGTTGTAGTTATCCCGCTTAGTGGTGTTGGACTTGAGCAGCATATTTGCTCATTGAGACGTTGTTATAATTGTTACTGTTAGTGTCACGCCAAGTGCTGTTTGGGACACATGGACCATGCTTTCTCATTAAGCTTTATTTACAAATTTTATAACATTAACTTGCAGCTGGGATCCGCTACCTGAAGTATTGTATTCTTTCCTTCTGGTCACAACAGATCATGACCACTAATTTGTTACCTTACCAGGCTTAGAACTTTCTGACTGTTTGATTTCTTAGAATAAATAAACTATGGGAGGGGATGAAGTGCTCCATATAGGTCGCCCCTTTGACACATAGACTCACATGGCCAGCTATTTTGGCAGAAAGGGCCCCCCAGATAGCCTTGTTACCAAGGAACCAAACCTCTGTTGTTTTTTGTTCTGATTCCTCCCAGGGGGGCCTGGGAATTAACACCCCAGAGAGAGGATAAGGACCTCTCTGTAGCCTGGGGGCTACAGGGACTTCTGGAAAGGAGGGAGAGGATTATGACCTCTCAGGGCCTGGGGATTAGGACCCCAGGGAGAGGATTAGGACCTCTTGGTAGCCTGGGGGCTACAGGGACTCCTGGAAAGGAGGGAGAGGATTATGACCTCTCAGGGCCTGGGGATTAGGACCCCAGAGAGAGGATTAGGACCTCTCTGCAGCCTGGTTGTTGTTGCTTGATAATGTTCTCATTGTTCTCTCTCGTTGCCAACCACCTGACCTGTCTCATCCTGTAAGATCCCTATTGGGAAATCGAGCCCTTCATCCCCTTCCCCTTTTCTCCCATTTAGAGTTGTTGTGTCTTCTTTGATCTCATGGTTTGGGAGCATTAATGAAGGAGGAATACCACTTACAGTGTCTTCAGCTGGGTATTGTTATCAAAAACGCCAGTGGGCAGTTCCATTAGCTCGTTGGTATGGAGATACCTACCAAAATAAAAGAAACCTGATGGTGAGTATCATTTAAAATGTAGTTTACTTTAGATATGTCGTTATTACCGAGTCAACACTCGTATTAATACTTTGTTCCTTTCCCTCCACGGGCAAAAACAGTTGAAGGCTTTCGTAGGTCTTTAGAAAATACCCACACGAAAGTAAGAGAGACAAAGTCAAATCGATAATAAAGTATTATATGCCTTCTTATTTCCTTTTTGATTGTCTTCATTCTTAAATTCAATTGTTCGCGTGCAGTGACTTAAAGAAACAAAATGATTTTTAATCAATCTATTTTGCTTGCTTACACTAAAATTTGAACTAAGATTGTCCTGAATGTTATACAAAGAAACTGCGTCTTCTACCCTCTCCTACCAACAACATAAAAACTTTTTTTGGACGCAGCTATGGTTTAGAAGAAATGTTCTAAGATATATTATCTCTCTTTGCGAGTTCTTTTGTCATAACAACACTCCTCTTAAACTTAATTTACGCTTTTGTTAAATTACATCACAAAAACCTAAGAAAATATCAGATTTCTGATCAAGAACTCTGATTTTTTTGGGTTTTTTTTACAGTGATACTTCTACAAGGAACTCAAAGATGCGACTATAGTAAATTAATTCGTCTCCATCAATGCACTGAAAAACATAATTGTGAGATTAAATTTCTAAGACTAGAACAATCCGTGCAGTATAGATTTCGTATAATTACTGCTGTACATATTTGCCTAGCTTATCGAGCAAGAATTCAGACTTGTTTTTCCTATCAAAGACATTATGTTAGAACGATTTTCACTGAATTTCGTATTTTGCTTCCTTTTAGAACTAAGATTGTCCCGAATGTTCTTCAAAGAAACTGCGTCTTCTACCCTCTCCTACCAACAACTAAAAAGATTGTTTTGGACGCAGCTATGGTTTAGTAAGCCCCCCCCCCCCTCCTCCGTGTCTAATAACCACCTCCTTTTAGGACACGAGATTTTGTAATTATTCCCTCTTATTCCCACAAATACCCACACGAAAGTAACAAACACAAAGTCAAATCTATAATAAAGTATTGAATGTCTTCTTATTTCCTGATTTTTTCCTTGTGTGTTGTTCTTTTGTCATAACAACACTCCTCTTGAAAGTAATTTGTGCTTTTGTTATCTTTTATCACAACGACTTAAGAAAATATCAGCTTTCTGATCAAAAAGTCTGGTTTTGTTTCCTTTTTGTTTTGTCATAACAGCACTCCTCTAGAACTTAATATCGCAACGACTTAAGATAATATTAGCTTTATGATCAAGAAGTCCGGTTTTGCTTTCTTATTATAGTGATACTTGATACTTCTACAAGGAAATCAAACGTGTGACTACAGTATGTCATTCGTCACCATCAATGCACGGTCTTCGTTTTCTAGTTTTACCCTCCTTAAACTACAAAATGAAAACCCTCTTATTTGAAATCGATGGGGCCTTCTTTTTAACTGCTGGGTGACTGCAGTCGTCAGCTTTCTCACCTATCCCCGCCCCGTACACTTAAGTTTAGTACTGATTTTGAGGCGGCAATTTCTACAGTATCAGCCAAGGCCTTCGTTTTGTAGTTTGAGGCGGATAATACTGCAAAACGAAGACCTCATTCATTTTATGTTTTAGCGTCAAATAATGGTAATGGTAACGGTAACCTTATTTATACACGGTAAATCCTTTAGCAAAGATTATAAAATGATGAAAGATTAACTAATTATCCCTAACTAAACTAACTAACCCAAGATACTCATTAACTACATACTACAAGCTTCTTTACAAGGACGCCGTGTTAGAACTCATTCAAAGCTGTGGTGTCGTAGGTTAAGTTTAAAATCATGTAAAGTTGTTGCTGCACGAAGGTCTCTGGGTAGGCTGTTCCACAACCCGGCTCCGCTGTAAGAGAAACTCTTCAAATAATTGGTGCGGGGCTGCGGAAGAGGCGGAAGAGCCAATTTATTTTCAGTATTCCTTAATCGATATGATGCTGTGTCGTTGCGAAACACAAATCTAGAACTCAGATACTCAGGGGTCATCCCAATATAGAGATATTTATACATCATAACAGCAGCTGATTCCAATGTTTACGCCAACCCAGTGCCCGGAACAATTCATCGATATTCGAGTCATAACTGGCACACATTAAAATACGGGCTGCACGATTTTGGAGCTTCTGAAGCTTTTCAGAGAGACCACTGCCACAGTTGCCCCAGACAACGTTAATAATGTTTATATGATCAAATGCGCTTTACAAGCAGATGAAATTGGAATTTGGAAATGTTGGTTTTTGTGGAGAGGGGAAAACCGGAGAACCCGGAGAAAAAACTCTCGGAGCAGAGAAGAGAACCAACAACAAACTCAACCCACATATGACGCCGTGTGCTGGAATCGAACCCGGGCCACATTGGTGGAAGGTGAGTGCTCTCACCACTGAGCCATCCCTGTTCCCCTTAAAGTGTAGTTGGACTAGGTTTTGATATACATTAATTAATATGTTAAAAGGTATAAGACGTCGTATTCGCTTAATTGTGCCCAATGCAGAAGCAATCGTTTTCCAAATGTTCTCTACATGGCATTCT